>JALBCR010002719.1:0-60667 GCA_030710515.1 Abscondita cerata
GTCGCGGTGTAAACGCGACATATTCGCGTATTTGCTCCTTAACGAAAATTTTTGGGGATTTACCCAGAATTCAACTTCCGCGTTGTCCTAATTGGCCAATACATTTTCGGTTTCTTCAATTTCCGCCTGGTGACAACAACCATCACGCCGTGCTACAAATAAATTTGCCTTCATCTGAGTGCTTAATCGTAATTCCGTCAAATTTTCTAGTGGTATGTATAGGACCCTGCAAACTTTCAATGTATAGCAGTGTATTTTTAGCTGGGGAAAGGATTGATTGCTGATTTTCAGAAGTTTATCTTAGGACGGATGCGTGTACTAATTACTTCTAATGGTCAGCTCGAATGCATTCAGGTACGACAAATATTCTTCGTGGCTTCCTCAACGTTACACCGTGCATAATTTTTCAGATAAGGCGAGTTACTCCGGGATTAGAGTACTCCGGGATTAAAATTACTCGGCTGTAAAGGTTCTTTTGACCTAAACAAAACCAATTACCTGGCTGATTAAATTCATCGTGGGATCTCTTTCTACCTTTTTTTGTCTTGGCGCTGCGTGTGTCGCATACTTGGGGTTCGCTGTTAAAATTGCTGAAGTACGGGACATCCTACCGAAATTAGGGGTCGCCGCAGCCGGCATCGACACCGCATATCTGTATCTCCTCCTGTGTGTCAACATCGTAAACCTCTATCTACAACATAAGGTCAGATCTTTCTAGTTATACTACTACGCTGAAAACAAACCATCTCCGGGACGTCACACTGCTACCGAAAACGTCTCAAGCGTAACACCTAAATAAGTACAACTTGTCTTGGCACCTTAAGTGCAGTTAAATATTTGGAACTCGAAACGTATTTGTTCACGTATTTATAATCTTTTTTTCTGTTAATTCACTACAATATAATTAATTCACTTGTTGTGGCGCATATATTGGCCCAATCTATACACGAATGTGTACCGTAAAGGCGCGAACTTGCTTCATTCACCCACCATTGCCTGGGGGATCTTTAGAGTAGAAGTGTACTACCACGGAAGAGCGCTCTTTTTGGGGAAACACCTAAATCTCCGATACTTTTTTTGCTAAATATTGCAACTGCGAACACTAAATACACCTTCGTATTGTACGGGTGGGGGTCACGTCGCCATCTTGTTAGATTATATAACGCCAGTGGCGTAACTCATAAATTAATAACTTGCTATTAATTATATATTGTTTCCTTCTTTTGTGTACGAATATATATAGGAATACGAACGAATACGCTTCGTAGAATTATCTTAAATTGTAAAGGGATATATATTTAAATTGTGCCCTGTTCCTTTTTTTTATGGTGTGTTATTAAATATAACGTTTTGTAGGTTACTTGTGTCTCTCTCTCTCTTTATTGTATTTATTGCTCCTTTAATTTGTTACGGTTGATTGTTGCGTCTGTTTCTTTAGTTCGGAAGCAGGTTTGTATCCACGCATTAGGACTATGGCGCCCTCGGTTTAATTCAAGACAGTTCTGAAGAAGCGGTGGATCCTTTTTCTCACCCACGCCCTACTCTTCGGCTGCCGGCAACACTTATCTTTCTTCAATTAACCGTAGCAAGAAATTGGCGCCCAACGTGGGGCTCGATTTTCTTCTCGTTTCTTTCTTTTTGTGAAATCGGATTATCAGTCAAGGTTGCTCGAGTATTTTTCTTTACTTGTCGTTCGATTCTCTTTGGAAATTTTATTTTCTCTCTCTCTCTAGTACTTAGTGCTATTGCTTGCTTTCCTTATTACTATCAGTTTGATCAGTAATAGGACATTTACTTAAAATTGTTTTATTATTCTAGGGTTAGTATTTTAATACTGTTTTCTCTTTCTTACTTGTTGTTGTGGGTTCGAGTTTATTCTTTTTTTGTATTGGAAGCTAGGAGATTTTATTTAAAATGCCGAAAGTGTGGAAATTCGAGGTCAATCGCCTTAAACAACACGAACTGCGATACGAGTTAGCTTCTAGGGGACTTAGTGCTGACGTTTCGGTGGAGGGTCTTCGGAAACTGGTCCGTAGTGCTCTTCAGCTGGAAGCGGAAAAATCTTTATCCGAAATTAAATACAGCATCGAGTATGAAACCGATGTAACTGCGGTAAATGTCTCTTTAGGGGAGCTTCGTACGTTCGTTGATAATTTCACTGGTGACAGCACAACTTCGGAATTTCTTCGTTTTCTACTCTTTGGACTCATACTATTCGCAGGTGCAAGCTGATGGTTGCCACCTCGACAGAACAAACTGCCAATAGGAATTCTCTTCTACTTTCTCTTACCGATCTTCATAACACTATTGATTCTATGATCAAGAAGCATCGGCATACTACTTTTGGGTTCAGTCAAGCTGTTACTTCTAGTCCTAAATTAACGGTTACTGAGGACGAAGGTGAACCTGACCAACTATCATCGGAGTCTGATGTCGAACCAGAACCAACACCTGTTGCCTCTTGTAGTGCTTCCTACTTTTCTAAATCTGTTGCTACAGCGAAACTAAACTTAACTTTTCTGGGGATGGTAAAACATCTCTTTCTGAATTTCTTACTCGCTTGGAGGAATTAAGCACGGCTAGGGAATTTCTCTGACGCAATTGTTTCATGGTGCTCCAGAACTCTTAACTGGAAAAGCTCTTCTTCTCTTCAGGGCTCATCGACAATCGCTGTCTTCGTGGAAGGATGTGGTGCGTTTACTACAATCAGGTTTCTTCCGGTGGATTACAACGATCGATTGCTGGACGAAATTAAGGCACGAACCATGGGTGCTCATGAGGGGTTTGGGATATACTTGGCTACTATGCAAAGCCTTTTCTCACGGTTGAGTGAACCATTATCGGAACCACAACAGATCCGAATAATCAGGCGCAATCTAACGCCATATTTCCAAACGGCCTTGGCTCTTCATGATGTCTCAACCATCTCGCATCTATTGTCGCTTGGGAAAAAGATTGAGCATAGTCAATTCTTAACCCAATCTTTCAAACCACCACCTACTAGACGCGTGACTTCTTTGCTGGAACCTAACCTAGCTTACGTCGCTCCAGAAACTTCTTCTTTGAATACTTCTTCTTGTTCTTCGGTCTCTTCGACTATTCCTTCTAGGCCTCTCAACTCTTACAGGGGACCTGTACGTTGCTGGAATTGCGGGAATACGGGACATGTTTCTCCTCGTTGTCCAAACCCACAGAACCTTCATTGTTTTGGCTGTGGAAGGCAGGTGTTACCAAGCCTAAGTGCTCCCAATGTTCGCCGCAGGGAAACGCACGTCAGAACCCTCGGACCGAGTCGTAGGTTCTACTTCTCTCTCAACCTCGGATTCTTCTTTTACTGATCTAGACCACTCTCAACAATTGTTACTTAACTTTATTTTTGCTAGCGTTCGTGGTGATGAACGACCTTTTCTTAACGTATCAGTGCTGGGCATACCTTTTAAAGCCTTACTGGATACAGGATCTTCTAGGACGATACTAGGAAGTATCGGTTGGCATTTACTTCAGTCCCTTAAGGTGTCCTTAAAAAATCTACTTCGACTTTTTGTAACGTGGCTAATGGTGGACAATGTGCCATTTTGGGTGTTGTTTCTCTTCCGTATACCTTAGAGGGGAAAAACCAAGGTAATAGAAACCTTAGTGGTTCCTGAGATTTCTCAAGGGTTGATATTGGGAATCGACTTTTGGAAGGCGATGGCCTTCGTACCAGATTTCAGCAAGGGTCATTGGTCCTTTGGTACTGATGCGGTTGGACATGCGGTTCATTCGAGTGCGCTGAACATCAAAAGACGACTTATCAAGGTCGCAACAGTCTTCGCTAGAGGCTGCTATCTCTGCCAGCTTTTCTTTACAGCCATCTGGTCTAGGGTGTACCCAGCTCGTTCAACACAGTATCCATACCAAGGCTGAGCCAATTAAACAACGGTACTATCCTCTATCACCAGTACTATCTCGGATTGTCAATGAAGAACTGGACAAGATGCTACAGTTAGGTGTAGTAGAGCCATCCACCAGTCCATGGTCCAGTCCTGTGGTCTTGGTTAGGAAGAAAGACAACTCCTATCGGTTTTGCATTGACTATCGGAAGCTAAATCAGGTCACGGAACGCAACGCTTATCCTCTGCCGTATATCACTTCTATCTTGGATCGCTTACGGGATGCTAGATTTCTCTCGAGTTTGGACATTCGTTCTGCTTATTGGCAAATTCCTTTAACTCCTGAATCCAAACCGCTTACTGCCTTTACTGTTCCTCATCGTGGATTGTTCCAATTTACTAGAATGCCGTTCGGTCTGCATAATTCTCCTGCAACCTTTCAGCGGCTGATCGACCAAATTATCGGTGCAGAGCTGGAACCGTTTTGCTTCGCCTACCTGGACGATATTGTTATCGCGACACCAACTTTCGACGAACATCTTCGAGTACTGGAAAAAGTTCTGAAACGATTATTTGCTGCCGGTTTGACATTAAATCAGGAAAAATGCCATTTCTGTCGTTCGGAGTTGAAATACTTGGGCTACGTTGTGAATAAAAATGGGTTGCTGGTGGATCCAGAAAAGGTGACTGCCATACTTAACATTCCTATACCGACCACGGTCACCGAAGTGCGACGCGTGATTGGCATGGCTAGCTGGTATCGCCGTTTCATACCGAACTTCGCTTCTCTTACTTCTCCTTTATCTGCTCTTACTCGGAAAAATGCTTTGTTTGTGTGGACACCGGAATGTCAATCTGCTTTCGTTTCTCTTAAAGAACACTTAGTTTCTGCTCCTATCCTGACTTGTCCTAATTTTTCTCTGCCATTTGTTGTTCAAACTGACGCTTCGGACTTTGGCGTGGGTGCGGTCCTTAGTCAGGAATCGCCTGAGGGAAAAGGTTATCAGTTACATCAGTCGCTCCTTAACTAAAGCGGAGAGGCGCTATAGTACTACGGAAAAAGAATGTATTGCAGTTTTATTCGCCATTCTTAAGTTCAGACCGTATATTGAGGGCTCTCACTTCACCATCATTACTGACCATCACTCGCTGGTATGGCTTAACCGTTTGCAGAGTCCGTCTGGTCGTCTTGCTCGTTGGTCCTTACAACTCCAAGAGTATGACTTCACCATCAGACATAGGAAGGCAAAGACCACGTTGTGCCAGATGCGTTATCTCGTGCTGTTCCTGCTGTTGGTGATGAAGCTGAAACCACCTCTCCTCATCTTGATTCCTTAGCTGTTCCTTCTTCTCTTGGTCTTGACTTACCTACTACAAATAAATGGTATAATAACTTACTGAATCGTGTACTCACAACACCTCACAAGTTGCCTCATTGGTCTGTCGATAATAACATCTTATATCGCAGAGTGACTAGTTCTTTACCACTTCTATGGTGGATCCGAATGATGAATGGAAGTTAGTCGTTCCGGCTGAACAAAGGAGACGCATCATTCAGGAGAACCATGATCCTCCAGTTGTTGGCCATGGTGGAGTAACTAAGACAACCGCAAGAATTCTGCAACATTATTACTGGCCTCGATTACGTGCAGACGTGGCTCGCTATATCCGCCGTTGTTCTACTTGCTCTTCCAATAAGGTATCTCAAGCAGCTCCTCCTGGAATGTTTGCTCCTCGTGCTCGTCCTACGGGACCGTGGCAAACTTTATGTTGCGATATTGTTGGGCCGCTTCCTCGTTCTTCTAAAGGCAATTGTTACGTGTTTGTGGTTGCCGATTGTTTCTCTAAATTTGCCCTTTTCTTTGCTATGCGTGTTGCTACTGCTGCTGCGGTTACTAAAATCCTGGAAGAACAGGTGTTTTACTATTTGGAGTGCCGCAGTACCTTATTTCTGACAACGGAGTACAGTTCCGCAGTCGTGAATTCACTCAAATGTGTGAGAACTATCATTGCACCATCCTATATACTGCCAAATACCATCCGCAAGCAAATCCGGCTGAACGGATAAATCGCGTTCTTAAGACCATGATAGCGTCTTATGTTAAGGACAACCAGCGGAAATGGGATGTGAAGCTCCCTCACATTGGATGTGCAGTTCGTTCGGCGAAACACGAAGTGACTGGATGTACCCGTACTTTGCTCTATTTGGTCGTGAACATGTCATCTCTGGCAATCTCTTCAATAAATCACGTCTTGAACCAACTGACTCAGAACCTGATCATAGTGTGTCTACTCGACGTTACGCGGCTATCCAGGAATATATGCTTCAACGCCTTCGGAAAGCCTATGAAACTACACGAAATAGGTATAACTTACGCCGCCGACATGTCAAGTATAACGTGGGTGATCTGGTGTGGCGTCGTAACTTCCAACTATCCGACGCTTCGAAGCATTTCAATGCGAAACTCGCACCTAAATTCTTAGGCCCGTTCACGGTGAAAACTGTCGTGTCTCCCTGGACGTATGAACTAGCTGATTCTTTAGGAAAGTCACTAGGTACGTGGCACGTGAAAGACCTTAAGCCAGAACCTCTCTCGAATTCGGAAGAGGCTAATGCTGAACTTGCTGTGCTGGAGCCTAATTGTTTAAATCACTCTTTACTTTATCCTAGACGGAAAAAGCGTCGTAAACTTGCTTGTACTGCCAGCTAGAAGACACGGTTCATGACTGGATTTCTACTTGGACACGACTTATTTTACTTGACTATTTACTTTTGCTGATTTTATCATATCTGTATTATTTTTCCACGGGTTTCTAACGAATTTGCTCGGACTATCTTCTTTCTAGTAAGGAGAAGTTCGTATTTTCTCTTATATTGTTGCTGAATAAATTTCTTTTATTTCTGCCTTACTGTAGGTTGGTTATTAATGAGATTATCGATGGTTTCTGGCTCTATTAGCTACACGACATTATGATCGATTTACATCGAAATCTCTGATTTATTTGGTGCTCTCCCGTATATCTTTATTTTCTTTCTGCGAGAACTGTATATACGTAGATACAGGTTCTTTTGTTTTTGGTTTGAGAAGCTTTATTTTTTTTGGGGATGCCTGTTGACTTGAGTTCAAGTTGAGCGTGCTCCTGCTCTTGTTGACAATGCATCAAGATTGTTGGGTTTTCTTTTTCTTTTTCTGGGAGATACCAAACCGCTTCGGCGAGCTTAATGATATACCGACTCAGTTCTAATTGAGTTAGCTCATAGTTATATTTAATTTTTTTTCTGGAACCATAATGGTTCACATTCGTTAGAATTCCATGTGATATGGGTAGGTTGGTTGGGCACGTAGGGATTGGACCTTCTCAGGTAAATAATACCAAAATTTGACCTTGAATTGGATTTCGAGCTTCGAGACTTAGTTTCATGAGTTCACGTAGTTGTGGGAGTACCGTGATTTCCCGATCCCGTGACGGATTGAACGCCCTCTCCTATATGGCTCGTTGGTGTACGTCTTCGCCAGTTTGGCAATCCTTTTCAAAGCCGAATTCAGACACCTGAATGTGTCTTGTCTTGTGTGAACGTCGTTTTGTTGCTCTCTGTCCTCTCGAGGAGGGATAGAAGTATTTCCCTTTTCCTTGTCTTTGCTATCATCTGTTCCCTCTTTCTTTCTTGCGTAGGGGGTAAACCGTTCGCCCTTAACCTCCGTCAATGGATCACTGGCCGTAGCCACTGCAGAACCTCAAACTGTTGACTTGTTCCAGTCTTTTACTTTTGGAAATTTTGGGCAAAAATTTGGGATCCTTCCTTTCATTCTTCCATTATGCTATAGGGTTGGGGGTTTATCCTCGGTTTTCAGAGTCGCACTCTTTAACTGCATATCCATTAGTCTTGTGGTGTCAGGAGTATCGGCCCAAGACTAAATCCTTTCCTGGGTGGGAGGACTTTATTTTGGGAAGGCTCAGTACTAAGGGTCGTGAATGGCGAGGGGTGGATTTTCACTGGGGCCCAATGACGCGAGTTTCCATCCTTCGCGAGGGTCTTGGTGGGAGTGATGCCTGGTGCCACCCATTCGACATGCACGCCGCTAGGGAAATGCCCGATCTTAATAATTTCCTAGGGTTTATCCTAACCTCTTGGTATTTGGGTTTCAGCCTTATCCTTATTCCTATCTTACCTTAAACCTTTCCTAGGGTTACCTTATTTTGGGGTAATTCAGGGTGGTATTGTTTTAATTTGGGTTGGGGTTTCATTGGTTTTAGGGCTCTGTCCTGGACGCTTGTCCAAACTTCAAACTTTACTATAATAATATTTTCTGTTGACTGGGTTTAGTAAGGTTGGTTGAGATACTGTTGGATGACCCACGTTTTCTTTCCTTGCTTCTCGGAAATCGCTAATTGCGAGTTTTTGTGGGCGTTCAATCTCTTGGTGTTATCCTTTTCTTTTTCTTGGTCGTTGCTTGACTTTGTTGCTGGATACACCAAACGCTTCATGCGAGTTTTGAACAGATTTCATCAGATCAGCTACTCTTAGTTCAACAAACCGTCTATCTCTTAGGGGTTGGGTTTCATTAGGTTTTCCTTATGTGTGGGGTGGGTATCTTTGGTTATATGTCGCTCTTTGTTGGAGATTCCTTTTTTTTCTGAACACCTACGGATGTTAATTTTCTGGATTATGTATGGTGCAGCGGATTATGTTTATCCTTCTGCGCGGGCTTGAAGTTTTGGTGTGGGGGAATTTGTAACGGTCACTGTGAGTTAGGCAACACCCAATGCAAGGAGTCGAGGTGTAAACGCGACATATTCGCGTATGTTGCTCCTTAACGAAAATTTTGGGGATTTAATTCCCAGAATTCAACTTCCGCGTTGTCCTAATTGGCCAATACATTTTCGGTTTCTTCAATTTCCGCCTGGTGACAACAACCATCACGTCGTGCTACATGAAATTAAATTTGCCTTCATCTGAGTGCTTAATCGTAATTCCGTCAAATTTTCTAGTGGTATGTATAGGACCCTGCAAACTTTCAATGTATAGCAGTGTATTTTTTAGCTGGGGAAAGGATTGATTACTCGATTTTCCGAAGTTTATCTTAGGACGGATGCGTGTACTAATTGCCTCTAATGGTCGCTCGATTGCATTCAGGTACGACAAATATTCTTCATGGCTTCCTCAACGTTACACCGTGCATAATTTTCAGATAAGGCGAGTTACTCCGGGATTAGAGTACTCCGGGATTAAAATTACTCGGCTGTAAAGGTTCTTTTGACCTAAACAAAACCAATTACCTGGCTGATTAAATTCATCGTGGGATCTCTTTCTACCTTTTTGTCTTGGCGCTGCGTGTGTCGCATACTTGGGGTTCGCTGTTAAAATTGCTGAAGTACGGGACATCCTACCGAAATTAGGGGTCGCCGCAGCCGGCATCGACACCGCATATCTGTATCTCCTCCTGTGTGTCAACATCGTAAACCTCTATCTACAACATAAGGTCAGATCTTTCTAATTATACTTCTACGCTGAAAACAAACCATCTCCGGGACGTCACACTGCTACCGAAAACGTCTCAAGCGTAACACCTAAATAAGTACAACTTGTCTTGGCACCTTAAGTGCAGTTAAATATTTGGAACTCGAAACGTATTTGTTCACGTATTTATAATCTTTTTTCTGTTAATTCACTACAATATAATTAATTCACTTGTTGTGGCGCATATATTGGCCCAATCTATACACGAATGTGTACCGTAAAGGCGCGAACTTGCTTCATTCACCCACCATTGCCTGGGGGATCTTTAGAGTAGAAGTGTACTACCACGGAAGAGCGCTCTTTTTGGGGAAACACCTAAATCTCCGATACTTTTTGCTAAATATTGCAACTGCGAACACTAAATACACCTTCGTATTGTACGGGTGGGGGTCACGTCGCCATCTTGTTAGATGATAAACGCCAGTGGCGTACCACATAAATTAATAACTTGCTATTAATTATATATTGTTTCCTTCTTTTGTGTACGAATATATATAGGAATACGAACGAATACGCTTCGTAGAATTATCTTAAATTGTAAAGGGATATATATTTAAATTGTGCCCTGTTCCTTTTTTTTATGGTGTGTTATTAAATATAACGTTTTGTAGGTTACTTGTGTCTCTCTCTCTCTTTATTGTATTTATTGCTCCTTTAATTTGTTACGGTTGATTGTTGCGTCTGTTTCTTTAGTTCGGAAGCAGGTTTGTATCCACGCATTAGGACTATGGCGCCCTCGGTTTAATTCAAGACAGTCCTGAAGAAGCGGTGGATCCTTTTTCTCACCCACGCCCTACTCTTCGGCTGCCGGCAACACTTATCTTTCTTCAATTAACCGTAGCAGGTGTGCCAGAAATCGACTCACCATCAATATTTCAAAATGCAACGTTATCACCTATTCTCGAAAAGTTAACACCGTTCAGTTTAATTATTCCATTAATGAAGTTAGCTTGTCTGGTGTAAATTCAATAAAAGACGTAGGAGTTACTTTTGATACATTTATTAACTTTAGAGAACATACACAAAATACTGTGTCGAAAGCATATAAAATGTTTGGTCTTATCTATCGTAATTGTAAAAGTGATTTTAAATCCAGAGTGTTAATTCTGTTATATAAGATCGCAACTCGACTATGGTTCACTCATATGGGCAAACCGCTCTAAAAGTCGGACACAGATGCTGGAAAAAGTTCAACGTCGATTCCTAAAATTTATTTGTTTTACAATTGACGTAGTTTATCCCTACCAAAGTTTTGATCACAACAAGCTACTGCAAAAATTTGAGTTGACCACACTAGAATCAAGACGAAGTGTATGTTATGTCAAATTCCTTCACAGCCTGGTCCATTACAATATAGATTGTGCGTATCTTTTAAATAAAATTAACTTTCTTGTGCCACGTATTCATTGTAGAACGTCAGCCTGTTTTTATTATAATTTTAGCAGAACTGATATACTTAAAAATGCTCCGATTGCAAAAATATGCGAACACTACAATAAAATAAGTAACGAGTGCGATATTCATGTTAACTCGACCAATTTTATTGAAAGCGTACTTTCGATTTATTTTAAAAAACTTATAACTGTGTACGTGTATGGAAGTTCATAATAAGTATAAAGTCACATAAGTATATATCTTTTTTCTTTTAAATTTATATCGAGTTGGAATAAATCTTGTATGTATTTAATTATTTTTTCTTTCTTTTATATTTAGTTGTAATTTACTTTCTTTCACAAGAATTTCGTATTGTTTTCTGTAATTGGGTGTGTATATACTTGTTGAAATAAACATATTATTATTATTATTATTATTTGTCAAAGAAAACATATGTGGTCACTGTAAGCCTACTGACATGAAAACTTTTATTAGAGACAAGGACTTTGAATTAAGTATCATGGCATTTAACAAAATCATTATAATTTGTGTTTATCGCTCGCCTACTGGAAATTTCGACTACTTCCATTGAAAGTTTTAGTACCATTCTATTTAAAATCAATATACCAGTGAAATCCGCGATAATATGCGGCGATTTTAATTTAGACGGTACAAAAGAAGTTAAATATGAACTGTTTACTTAAATGGTTGAATCTTTCAATTAATATCGTGCAATAAAAATCATTTACCTACCAGAGTGACCTTCTATAACAATAATTTAACATCTAGTAAATTAGATTATATTTTTACAAATTTTCGTTTTACTCGTTTTACAATATTGAGCTTCACATTTCCGATCATATGCCGCAAATGATAATAGTCAAAGTCAATAGCTTTGCACAAAACACATTAAATTTAAATACACAACAAAACACTATCGATTACACAAAATTTGGATTTTTATTTCAAAAAGAACTTGAAAAATTATCAACTACGCCCACTTTTAGCGAAACAAGAGGTACTATTTGCAAGGTTTTGGTCGAGTTTTAATTTTTGTATAACAAATTCAATTAAAACAAGAAAATTAAGTATATATACGGCCCTGAATTACTAAAATTAAAAGAGCATCTAGATAACATTCACTGGCTAAGTAAACTCACAAAAAACCTTAAATTAAATATTAAATGTAAAAAATTAAAACTAAATTATAGACGTGAAATAAGCAATGCCAAAAAATGAACACAATTAACATATTATTAAATTCAGACAATAAAGTTAGAACAACTTGGCAAATCATAAACACAAATCTAGGGCGTTTCAAGAAGCCATCGTCTATTATATCACTAGTACAACTTCTGCCCTTAAAAATAAAGCTTCTTGTGGATTGAATGGAGTTCCAATAAAGCTTATCAAAAGATATAGGCATTTACTTGCTGCTCATCTGTGTCTCATCGTAAACTCTTCATTCGTAACAGGTATTTTTCCCAGCGCACTAAAAAGTGCCAATACTATCCCAATATACAAGAAAGGAAATAAAAACTTAATTACTAATTACAGGCCTATATCAATCTTAAGTGTATTTTCTAAGATACTGGAAAAGGCTCTAACCAATAAATTGACTACATTTCTAGAAAAAAATTCTCTCTTTTGTTTACAACAGTATGGTTTCAGAGCAGAACTGTCAACAGAAATTGCATGTATTGAATGCACACAGTATATTTGGGATTCTATAGATGCTGGCAAACGTGTGGTTGGTATCTTCTTTGACTTAAAAAGAGCGTTCGACTCTCTCGATCCAAAGATACTTAGTAAAAAACTGTACTGCCAATGATTTAATTTTATCTTTCTTATTTGTACGAACTACCAGAGTAACCATAAATTCTGCAAAAAGTAACAGCTTTGATGTTAATATTGGAACTCCCCAAGAAGTATTTTAGGACCTTTACTATTCATTTTATATGTTAATGATTTGCCTAGTCACATAACCCAAGGTTTAACATTTATGTATGCCGATGACACAACAGTAATTGTACGTGATGATAGTGCAATAGAATTAATAAAGAAAGTAAACGACGTTATTTTTCAGTTTAATGACTGGTGCAAGAAAAGCAAGCTCATGGTTAATAATAATAAAACGGAACTACCGCCCCTTGCGGAATAAACTGGTGCTAAGGCAATAATAACAGACTTCACAACCTTGGTGTATAATATACTATTATAAATTATATGATATAAATGTATTTAATGTAGTATATGTAGGTTTATCTTTTGACAGCAATTTATGTACTTATTATGTGTCAAATAATTTTTAAAATATATCTTATCTTATCAAAACTACAATTTAAATTAAAAAAATTATCCAAATTAAACCAATGGTTCAGAAGATAATTACCGTCAAACATAAGGTAAATTTTAGGTGTCAGGATTTTTTGTCTGGCATTGTATCAGGTCGATTGAATTATAATTTAATCTATCCAAATTCAAAATTAATTTTAATACCCTGAAATATTCTGAAAAGAATAGTGTAGCTTTGATTATATCATATTCAAAGCAGAATGACTCTAACTCTGGGCCTAACAAACTACCAATCAAACGTTGAATCGTCACTGGGAAATTATGAACCCCAAAAGCTATCTGCATAAATTAAAAGAGTACCCTACTTAAAACTGTAAATGCAGTGAGAAGCTGGAAAAAGAAATTTGCTAATAGGGCGATAGAATATCAAGGCTACAAAGAAATGTTGCATCCCGCAGTCGATCAAGAATTGCCGACACGTAGGGAATGGAGTACGCAATTGGTCGTCATTCTTTTAAATCAGAACAATAGAAATGGACCATGAGATGGTTGATGGTTCTACTACACCTATCTGTAAAATGGAGTTCAAATCCGAGTTAACGACCTTAAGTAAAGTAGGCGAAATCGGGTAGTATCTCCGTTTGATCGGTTCTGCGATAGATCTTATCTGATGTTCGGCTAGATTGGTACACCCAAGATGCGTGTTCACAATCAAAGAAAGAAGTTTAAGTTCTAAAGAGCCGGATAAGGTAAAGGATTAAGTTCGTCTGTCGAGATCGCGTCTAGAGAAAGAGCAAAAAACCATGATTCGTTTCTCATATCGGGAATACAGTTCATCACTTTTCAAAAGTCAATGCCCAGAATCAACGCCTGAGTAATGTCAGGGACTACTAATACTTTTAGTTCTCGAAGTGTGCCCCTTAAGAAAATAGAACTGTACAGGTAGCACCACTAAACACTCAACAAGACATTATGCTCTCGGGTTCAAGTTTGAGTTTAAATGATTAAAGGATCCCTTACCACCAAAAATTATTCGAGAAGCACCTTAGTCCAACAAACCTATAAAGATATGTCTAACGGACGATCATCACCTCGTACATTAGCAAAAACAGAGTTTAGGATTATTCGTTGACCATCAGCCAAAACATCAAACGACGTTGTCGAGGTTAAGTTAAGGTTCGAGTCCATCACTCGACACGACAACTCGGAGTTCAGTTTAAAGTCTACTGTTTGGGCATTTTGGGTTAGTGACATTTGTTTGCTAAGCAACCAAAACAATATATCACTTGCGGACGAGGAAAGAAAGGTGAAAGACGTCCCGCCGCTCCACAATGGCTCTTATAGTACTAGGCAAAGACTGAGAAGTCGTCAGATTAGAAACGAAGGAAATCTGAATTGGAGAACAATGCCTAACCTAACAATGACACATTCGGCTCAAGAAGAGTGTTAGTGAGTCTGGAAGGCGGAGGTTTCAAATTTTTGGTTGAAAATTAATGGTGTTCAACTTTCTTCCACAAATAATTAAGTAGTAAAAATAATGCCTTTCCATTCAGAAGTTAAGAACCACTTCGGAATAATTGAAAAATTGAAAAAATCTCCCTAAGAAATGCTTTTCTCTTCCTCACTCGTGTAAGAAGATCAGTAAGTCAGGAGGTTAAAATAGCTGAATCCAAATCCGTGCTGGGGTCTGAAAAAAAGCAAAAATAATTTGTCCTCGTTTAACTAAAACGGTTTGGGACTAGACGTCACTGCTTAGAGAAGTCTCAAAAAACCTGATTCCGTTTTTTTTATAAGAGCATTGTCTTCATCATGAATTTTAGCAAATTGTAGAAGAAGTTGATTTTTTTCCTTATGCAGATCTTCTGAAGTGGAACACAGTAAACCACACCTTCGTTCTGCATGTACTCATAAAAATGAACAACGTTGAAAAGAAAAGTGAGAATGATCGCTATCAAAACTCTTGTAAAGTTTGGTCGATAGCCAGCTTATCATCAATATAGAGAATACAATCTTTTGTTATAACTAATGAATAATAGAAGTGTTATTCGGATTCTTTTCTCAACTGGTCTGCTGGAAGATCTCTTGGTAGACACCTAGAAGCCAATTTGTATTGTAATTCACTTTTGTTCAAACAGTTTATGCCCAATTTTCAAATCATACTCATGGTTCAGATAAACGAAAAAAAGTAAAAAAAATGTTGAAACCGAGCCTACAAAATTAACATCTCCAATCAATCTTAACAGTATTTCACCTGGAATACGTATTATATCAAATGAGAACCTTACTCTTCTCTGTTTCCCACTTACTGAAGAGGTCCTAAGAGGAACATTGAATATGAAAGCTGAAAAGTTGAATCTAATTTTAGAACGAGTGCATTTTTTAAAGTCTCATATAACCCACTTTTTCCTTATCAAGTATTGTTCAGCAGTGTCAAAGTTAACATATTTACTACGTCAAGATATATTTTTAAATTGTAATAGTTTGTAGAAATTTGTATTAAGTAAGATGCCTGTTCTGAACTTTTCAATTTTCAACTTTTCATAATTGGCATCCTACTTACTATAGATTTCTACAAATTATTACAAATTGATAAATCTGAATACATGGCAACACCCACTATGATATATATATATATAGTGTAACTTTGCCGACAGGTATGTAAAAACAGTTACATAGTCGATTCTTTAATAATTATAGCCAACCTAACAGTTGGCAAGTATAAAATTTCGAATCGCCTGCGGTAAAGTACGCAAGAGGTTGTACAATAGCAAACAAACACTGAGAATCACCCGACAGCTGTTTCGTCCTTTTGGGACTCATCGGGAGTGAGAGAACTCGAGTGTAAGTTCACTATTGTACAAACGCGCTGCTCGACTATATGCCCTACTGGAGGATCACAATATTTAAAAATGATAAGTTTTTCGACATCTAGTGTCGACTCGTGAAAGCGTTCACGCCACACAGCCGGAAAGTGCCCCTACGAAAATGCTAGCAACTTTGCCGACAGGTATGTAAAGCAGTTACATAGTCGATTCTTCAATAATTATAGCCAACCTAATAGTTGGCAAGTATAAAAATTTCGAATCGCCTGCAGTAAAGTACGCAAGAGGTTGTACAATAGCAAACAAACACTGAGTTGCTAACATTTTCGTAAGTGAATCGTACCTTCACGAGTCGACACTAGATGTCGAAAACTTATCATTTAAATATTGTGATCCCTCCAGTAGGGCATATAGTCGACAGCGCGTTTGTACAATAGTGAACTTACACTGAGTTCTCTCACCCCGATGAGTCCCAAAAGGACGAAACAGCTGTCGGGTGATTCTCAGTGTTTGTTTGCTATTGTACAACCTCTGCGTATTTTACTGCAGGCGATTCGAAATTTTATACTTGCCAACTGTTAGGTTGGCTATAATTATTGAAGAATCGACTATGTAACTGCTTTACATACCTGTCGGCAAAGTTGCTAACATTTTCGTACGTGAACGCTTTCACGAGTCGACACTAGATGTCGAAAAACTTATCATTTAAATATTGTGATCCCTCCAGTAGGGCATATAGTCGACAGCGCGCGTTTGTACAATAGTGAACTTACACTCGAGTTCTCTCACTCCCGATGAGTCCCAAAAGGACGAAACAGCTGTCGGTGATTCTCAGTGTTTGTTTGCTATTGTACAACCTCTGCGTACTTTACTGCAGGCGATTCGAAATTTTATACTTGCCAACTGTTAGGTTGGCTATAATTATTGAAGAATCGACTATGTAACTGCTTTACATACCTGTCGGCAAAGTTGCTAACATTTTCGTACGTGAACGCTTTCACGAGTCGACACTAGATGTCGAAAACTTATCATTTATATATATATATATATATATATATATTTTTAATCTTAAAGAACAAACATAAAATTTTGTGGAGACCTACTTTGGTTGAAGTAAAATCTTATTTTTTATTTTTTTGTATATTTTTAAATTTTTTAAATTTTTTTAATTTTGTTATAAGAAATCATCTTTAGTTCCGGAACGCGTTCCTGTCAAAGGAAGTACCGGAACGACGTTTCGAAGCGTTCCGGCTCGACAACACCACTGAATACGGTTCGCTATAGGATATTATATATCTGCATTAAAAATAACTATAAATGTGCTGATGCAATATTAAATAATTAGACGATATAATAATGGAAGATACATATTGAATACATAATACATACATTTACTTAATATGTACCTATACACCTATTACAATAATTAATTACATACATATACATACCATACAATTACATTTTGTGAAATATTTTTGTATTGAGGTTTGTTTTACATTTTAAGTTTAGTTTGTAAAACAGAAGATTCACATTTTGATCAAATTTAAAGTACTTCTACCGCTAGCTCACTCTTATCATTAGAAAATAGAAAACTTTGCATATCTCTTAGTTTTTCACACACTTTAACCATATCTTTAATGTTTGACGTAAAAACTTCGGATTCTTCTGCACCACTTTTATTGTTGGAATCACAGCCTTCACTATAGTCTAATTCACTGATTATATCTTGAATACTTAAATTGGGGTTTTCGGTCAAAACATCACAATCAATAGATGCATAATTTTTAAGGCTTACACCTTGATTACCTTCTAGTAATACAGGAAAAAGCTGAGCTAGTGGAATTTCGTCTTCTTCATCGAAATCTTCTTGCAGGACCTTTTCCGAGAATCCTGGTTTCGCAAAACATTTAGCAATTGTAAAGGAGGAAACGTCTCTCCAGGCTACTGATATCCAAACTAAAGCGCTGGTTAAATTGATATTTTTTTCCGCATCTTCAAAAGGACGTTTGGTATTTGTGAATGTTAGCAGCCTTTTGATTAAAAACTTCCTGTAGGCCATCTTAAAGTTTTGGATAATTCCTAGATCCAGTGACTGGCAATGGGATGTGGTGTTTGGAGGTAGAAAAGCAATGTTCACATTTTCAAGAGTCACTTTGGGATGAGACGTGGCATTATCCAGAAATAATAAGACTTTTCTATTTTCTTTTTTCATTTTTTATCAAATTTTTTAGCCAGGAAGTCATAATCTCTACCGTCATCCAAGCTTTTTATTAGATACCCATTCTAAGGGCAATTTGTTGATATGAGAGCCTCTAAAGCATCTTGGGTGTTTACTTTTTCAATGATTAACGGATTTTCCTTATTACCTTCCATATTTGTACAAAATAAAATTGTCAATCTTTGTTTTGCAGCTTTTACCACTACATTTATCGTTTTTAAAGAGAACGTTTTGTTTGGCATCGCAAGGTAAAAGTCCGGTCTCGTCCGCATTGTACACATTTTTGGGTGAATACTTTACTTTCCAAGCTTCAACGGTGTCCAGGTTAATATCAGCTAACTCCCCGCAAATTGTTTCAAAGGTTATGTTATGTCTTTGAGAAATTTTCCGCAATTTCCAATGCTTTCTCTTTTATTAAAGGTCCAGATATAGGGATATTTTATTCCTAGCTTTACAAAACCAATTGTAAACTACTCGGTCAATTTCTAAATCTTCAGTTTTAGGAAATTTTCTCTTATGCTCTGTATTGGAACCTTCTTCAAATAGCTTTTTTAAATCACATTTCGTTTTTAAAATATCGTTAACTTGTGTTCTTCCAACAATAAATTTTTTAGCCAACTTTCAAGCACTAGTATTAAACTTTTCACTTTCCACAATCATATCAATTTTCTCTTGAAGAGACAGACAGATTTCCACCCTAGCAATTATACTTCAAAATTCTCTAAATTTAAACGCTCGCAAAATATTATTTTAAAATCAATCTGAAAAGACTAAAATAGAAAAAACTAGTATAAAGATTACATTTCAGAAGACATTTAGCAACTGGACTCGTTTTATAAAATGCGTCTTCTGAAGCTAGTTCTTTAATATACTAATTTTCGACTTTGCAACATTAATAGGTCTATAACGACACCAACATCAGTATCACTATAAAGTCACTGAAAGTCTGTAACGATACTCATCCGTACTTCAAGTTGGTATTTGAGTGATTAATTCACATTTAATGGACGCCAAGTTTATCGCGATACCAACTTCGTAAAAAAAATTACTAAATGTCAAAATTTAAACATGGAGTTATCTTTCTTAATTTTTTTCTAGATTTAAGATGCAAAAAATTGTAAGCGGCTATTGTTGCACTCGTATAAATGTAATAACTCGTGCAATAATAGCCTTTCTTATGTAACTTGTATAATAATATACTATTTTGTGATTTTTTATGGATTTTCATTTATTAAGCAGTTTTCCTGAACGAATTGGTTAATTTGTTACCTAAAATGTTTTTGCACATGCTAACCAAGGTTTGATTCCGACTGAAATATTTTTTTATTAACTTTATTATTATTATAATACAATTTCGTGAAGTGGAATTAATATTTTGAAAAAAGTTGAAAATGTTAAACTGGTTTTTATAATAATTGTATTAATAATAATATTTCATAATATTGTTATTAATAAAAAAAAAATTTCGACAACCGGGATCGAACCCGGATTTTTGGCGTAAATCATTATTTTTGAAATTAAAAGTACGTTTTAAATACTTACATTATCACATAAATATGTTCAAATTTATCTATCAAAGTAAATATGTTCCTATAATGTGCTCAAATTGTGCCTTGGGACACACGGTGTATTGAATTCCATTTAAGTTGTTATTAAAGTTTCATTAATATTCCGTAAAAGTTGCAGTGTTCCAGACAAATTTTCTATAAAAATTTAAAACTTTTTAACTCATTTCTAGTAAAGAAACACATAAACACAAATGAACGCTGATAAAACACCCTTTAAATGGATGTTCTCTGATTTAATTTTAAAACCCATTACATACATTTTTACTCAAAGAAAAGTTGAAAGAATTTTTCTAAAGTTGGTAAAATTTAATTTCGCGTAACTTTTATGCGACATACTTTTCGTGGTCTCTAAAGAGATTCTTTTATTTCAATCGCACATATTCTTTTAAAACAAATGGCGTTACAAATCATATTTCCTTTTTATATTCCTTGCATATAAGTTTAGTTTAATTTTGTTTGCACAAGATTACGAAAACATAACCTTCCTGTTACGCAATTTCTAATTTAAAGAAGTAAAGCTTTTGTCCCTTAATAAGTTTTTTAACAATTTTGTTCAGATATTTTGACAAAAATAACCAATAGGTGTATAAATTACGAAACAATGTACGTTTAACCAAGATAAAAAGTGTGCAGATCGAAACTAAGGAAAAAAAAAAAGTTAGAAAAGCGAAAAAAATCTACTAGCTAAGCTTTTTTACATAGCCGTTTCCCATTATAAAAAGCGACCTCCAATTCGCAAGGGAAATTTCCAAATTCTCAGACGAGACAATCTACGTAAAACTTCTACAAAATTAATACCGCCAAATAACTTTTGTACACGTTGTACGAAACGCCAGAAAGCAATAAGAACATAAACGTTAATTTGGAGAAACAATAAAACCACTCCTTAACAGCATTCGCAAACACAAATTTTCACCGTCTTTATTCTTAAACGCCTAAAAAGAATTAAAATAAACTGCCACGTTCAACCCCTGTATTTTAAAGTAAAACCATAGAATAACAAGAACTTTAAGGTGATGTAGATTTAGTACTTCTTTTTTTTAACAAAAAAAGTAATCGTTAATAAATGTTTATTTTATTAACTAATACTTAGTCAATCGTGAGAACTATGCGTCAATAGAAACATCTGTTTATATATTCAAGAGAGCAAATAATAACACTTGAGAAAATTAAGTTTATATAATTAACTTTTTGCTGACAGCTGACAAATACGGCAACGTATGTTTTAAGCATATTATTTCTTATTATGTAAATGTGTTTTTATCACAGTTTAGTTATAAACACATTGGAAATTTTTTTTTAAACAAATTAGATAAGAAAACTTTACTACCAAGAAATAAAAAAATAACGTCTAATTTATCAAGATTTCTTTGTGTTCATTTTGAGACAAAATTTCCAAAAAAAATAATTTGATTTGATTTAGCACTTTTTATAACAACATTTTTGTTAAATAGTATTTTATTTTCACCATTTTGAAAATTTATAGTTTTTAAAAAATCCAGAGATGGCAATAATGGTGGAAAAATTATCTTTTAAAAACTGAAGAAGCATATGGATTAAGAAATAAGCGTTGATTTCACCTGTCAAATATGAATTTTTAACCAATTACGAATATACATATTACTTTGATATGACCATGGAAAACAAAATAAAGGGTTTATTTAGCTTGGTGCTCAATGGTCGACTATATGTTCACCGTCCTCAATAATTATCTTCATGGATCAAGAAATAATTTTATTTAATGGAAGTCTCAATACCAAGTGTATTGTGAACTATAAATGTGTCCAGGAAATAAAGCTGCTCTGGTAGCAATTCTTTCTTTCAAAATGCATCAATTTTCTTGAAATTTTGACAGTAGATACAGAATACAACATTATTTTTTTAAAGGTTTATATTGTTCGTCCGTTTCGTACTATAGTGTGTCTTATTAATATATATTTATTTATTTAATTTATAAACTTTTAATTTGTGACCGCTGTTAATCTTGGTGATTAATTTAGTGTATAATTTTGTTGGTTTTTAAACATTATGTTAGATGTGACTGTCACGCTCTAAATTTCAAGAAGTCCTGAAGAAGACCCGCATAGGTCGGGCAAAACTCTATTTCTTCCCTCCACGTTAAGGAATTTATATTAAGATATAAGTGTATAACTTTGAGGATCTTCAACAACGTATTAAGCATGAACTACGTCAACTTACAAAAAGATAGAGATGCATGTTATTCAACTTATAAAATTGATTTTTAATTTTTTATCACGTGGGCTTTAGAAATATTCAAAAATGAATATGTGTTGTACTCCATAAGAAGTGATCTTTCAAAAGAGGTGTCACTTAACATATTTCTCCATTTAAATAAAAAAAAATTAGAGGTGGCTAAGCACTTCCCTTTTGTTCCAGTTAAAAAGAAATTTTTGAAGAACTATACAATGGAGCTAAATAAAAATTGTTTATAAAAATTTTGCTGAAATTAAAAATATGAAAAAAGAGATTGTTACCCTGTATACTACTACCTACTAACTGATTTTTAAAAATTTTTTGGCAACAAAACAGGAAGCAATAATAACAATAAAAAAACTCTTTTTAAAGTAACAAGCTCATCAAAAGCTAAACCACAAGCACCAATTAAAATAATACCAAGAGCAATTGCCAAAAAGAGAGACAAAGAAAATACAAGCAATATCAAGCAATTGGGTGATTTTATTAAATTTATATTTAACAAAATTATACTTCATTCTTTAGTCATAAACGTTAAAACAAACCCCAGTACCACAAAAAATATATAATGTGTTCAAAATTAAATATTTTCATTTTAAAGATATTCAAAACACAGTCTTTTAAAATCATTCTTTAAACGCTTGCCATTGGTCGTGACGTCAACATTTGTATAAATGGTGGTTTGTTTACGTTTGTTTGATTAAAAGAGGGTATTTATAATTGTATTACATAGGAAAAGTTTGTAAAAGCCTGTTCGAACAACCTGCATTTTCACTTGTATAACACCACTAAGTACTAACGTAAAACACCACTAATTTACTGTTTTATGTTATATATACGAGGAATGACGTCACGATACAGACGACCTTCTATTGAACTGTTTTGGAGCCAATTTTCAGTGTTTGAATTAAACACACATTTTAAAAACTAAACAACGATTTAAAAAATTTGTACAACTGGAGAACGTCTTATATGTGTATTTTATAAAAAGTTGGAAAATACAGAATTTTTTTCTGACTATTCGAAAGTGAAGAATTAGTAATAAATTCTATGAGCAAAGACATTGTAAACTCAGCTGAGTAAAATCGTGGAAGAAAAACTATGTGCTGTTAGAAGATTGACAAAGAACATTTAAATTAAAAGTAGTGGGAATAGATATCTTTCTTAGAATTGATATACAATTGCTTGCGGAAGATACAAATATAAATCCTTAAGGACTCGGTAGACTTTGTTAGCAAAATTCAAGATATTAACATAGAACCCAAATACATCCTTGTAAGCTTTGACGTGGTCTCGTTGTTTACTAAAGTACCCCTAAAATAATGTCATAGGCAAGCTTTTCAAAGTCTGTCTTACCGGAAGCAACTTCAATTCAAAAGAGGAGTTCTTCAAACGAATGGATGGGGTGACAATGGGAAGTCTACTGAGGCCAGTGATGGTTAATCTCTACACATCGAGACCGTGAAATACAAGCCAACGAAATGGTTCCCGTACGTAGATAATATTTTTGACACTTGAACAGCCAACAAACCGGTGTCCAGTTCACTATAGGAAAAGAAGATGAAAAACAACTGGATTTCTTGAATATGCTGGTGAAAGACAAGGAAACAAACTAAGTCACACAGTACACAGAAAACCTACACACACGAACAGGTACCTACAAGCCTTATCGAACTATCGCTTAACCCAAAAGTGTAGTACAATCAAGACCCTGACGAAAAAAAATCGAAAGATTTGTGAACCAAAGAATCTTGAGGCGGAACTCGAACACCTTAAAACTGCCTTTGAGGCTAACGGGTACACTAGGAAGAAGGTCAAGAGATCAGTGGAATCCGAAAGAACCAGAACACCGTGATCCGAAAGTCGATTTACTACCACTCACATATGCCATATACATCCAAAGCCATGGATCGGATGGGAAAAATTCTAAAGAGGCGTGACATCCAAACTATTTTCAAACCAACCAAGAAGATTTGGCAGACCATCAGATCAACAAAGGACAAAAAGAAACCTTTTCTCAGCAGCCGGATTTTACCGAATACCTTCTTGTTGTGACAAAATATACATAGGAACCACCAAGCGATCTATAGGAAATGCACCGGCACCCGCACATGCGTTTAGGAATGTTGATTATAAAATACTCTTCGAAAGCTCCAAGTTATTAGCAGCGACTAACGAGTATCATAACAAATTGGTTAGAGAAGCTATCGGAATCCATAAACATCCACAAAACTTTAACAGAAAGGAAAAAACTTTGAGACTCAACCAGATCTAGAATCCAAGAACACCTGAACGGCACATTACGAAAAACTGGATTTGACGGGCGCAATGCAAGCTCCGTTAGTTATAACCAACATAAATACAACGTGCGCAGCAGACCTCATCAATCTACATCCAACATCGGAGGTGAAAGAACTTCTGAAAAGCTAAGTACTCGCATTAGCAAAACGTTAAGAAGAAATTCCAATCAACAACGCCCATCAGACACGAATCTAATCTAGAGTAGGTTCACGAACAGGCCGCAAAAGCCTAAATCAATTTATCATGCTATAACAGCTTAGTAAGAGTAAGTTTATAGGTACATGTAACACTTTCAAACTTTGCAAAAGCTTTTGTCACTTTTGGTATTGTTAGATAAATTATACTGCTATGGTATCAGAAGAACTGCTCACAAGTTATTGATAGGAAGCAAAGAGTAAATCATATCATATTTGTAGTAGCTATAAAAATGTAAACATTGGGGTCCCACAAGTACAATATAAAGTCCATTACTGTTTTTATTATAAGTAAACAAGATTCTAAATTATGCATGATAATATAAATCATACCTTATGCGGATGAGACTGGTACAATGTTAACAAGTTGAAAATGCAAGGCATTGTCGCAACGAACTTCGTATTATCCAAATATGGAAAGAATGGCAAAGTTATAATTAGCGCCAATAGACCGTCATTGCTAACTTTCTATTATCCAAATATGTGCCACATTGATTTTGGACATATTTGGATTTTTGAAATAAACTTAATTTCCCGAGGCATCGGGTATCTTGTGATTTTATGGGGATAGGATATTTCAACTCAGCTATGCCAGAGGAGTCTAAATATATGCCACACTTGATTTTGGACGTATTTGAAATTTTAATTTTTTCGACGGAATATCGCGGGGGCTCGGCGTCACCGTTGCCCGATTTTAATGCACATCAAAACTTAGCTTTGGACACCAAGCTGAATCGATTGATGTATCACACAATGATGTCCGACCATTAAAGTCGGACGGACGACACCAGGACGACAAATCGATTTCATAAACGAACAAGTTCGTTAAAAAATGACTAAATATTTATATACTACTGATATTTGGCTAAAAGAAAATAAGCTATATTTATTTATTTATTTTGTAGAAGATCTCATCAAACCAAACTAAAGAAATACATAAAAAATAAAGTATAAATTAACTCAAAAACTAAAAACAATTGCTTCTGAAATACCACATAATTGTTTTCAGTATCACCCAAACCAAATATTAATTAATACCTATAGGTGCTATACAATGTGTCCAAATTGAAAACGGCACTATTGCCAATGTGTTTCTACTAAAGATGCGATGTAGGTTAAATTATTTCGCAAACGTTTTTAAATGTTACGATCATAATCGGAAAAATAAAAGCTATTACTTTGGTAATTTAACCAACATCGTATCTTTAGTAGTAAGAAACTTTAGCAACAGGACCGACTTGAATTTGGAAACCCGGTATAAATACTGTACCAAAAAATTACCCCGACGTGTAGATGGCTCAACGTTCTATTTAACCTGAGTTGCTTAGTTGCTTCATGACTGTCATTGGTATGACGTCGCAGTTGAATCAAGATAGGTCCGTAATTTCTGTGACAATGACTAAGTGTGTATACGTCAGTTGCATAAATAATAAAAAGAACAAAGACAAATGGACGATGGAGTCATCTACATGTCTAGGCAATTTCTGGCTATATTTTATTCATATGCGTTGCGTATCTTTCCAAATTTTTAATGAACGGTTTAGTTATAAATTTTTATATGTAAGTATCCGGATCTACATACATGTCATGTTTTTCTGTAGGCAGGTATTACATTGTTAATAATTTTTAAGGTTAAATAAACTCAAATCTAACTTTTTTCCAGTTAATAAAATATTATAAAATGTTTATTCATCTCATGTATCAATGCACCGAAAAATAATCTTGCTTCGTACAGGCGTTATGTGGCTTTACACCCGATTCATACACCACACCTGAGCCTATTTCTTAATTATAAGCAAAAATGTACAGTCTTATCTAGTAGGGTAACATTTATTTGGAAAATTTTCATCTAAATTAGTAATCTATCTTGAGTTATCTACACCTCTGGAATAGACTGGGTATTCTATGTGCCTCAGTTCAATAAGATTTGTTACATGCCAAAAGAAGTTAACAACAATTTTGAATTAAAAGCGTAACATAAATAGGGTAATAAGCTCCATAACTCAGTGAGAGGAGTGGTTCGTAAGATGATTTGACTTCATAAAATCATAAGGTCGAAGTATATAGTTGAAAAATTGCCAATAACAGTCAATACATTTGTTAAAATTGATAAGGTTACGACGTTAAATAGCTGCCAGCCCTTGTTCACCCTTCCACTAAAATTATACTAAAAATAATTGTTATTTGTAATTGATTTAAAGTACAGTTAGATGTCTGTAAAAGTAACAATATTCACAAAAACAAAATCCAATATAAATTTAAAAAGTTTGTTACAAAGAAAAATTAACAAGGTTTATTGCATTTAAAACATCAAAAACCAAAAAAACTTATCAGATAAGTAAAAACAAATCTAATTGATCACTTGATCGGTAATATACATCAATAAATCAATTAATCTAAATAAATGATAAGTGCATTACGATCGTACATTTTAAAATGAAACAGATTCGTTTCCATTTTGTTTTAGTGTCTGTTTGTTTTAAATTGTTGTCGTTTAATTTAACTAGATTTTTAATGTTCAACAAACTTAACAACAATTTTTCTAAAATAAAAAATACATATTTAATAAAGACTGTTATATTTTTTGACTTTATAAAACTGTCCTTCTTTAAACACTCGATTACAATGATTAAAACAAAACAAATCAGACGTAATAAAATCTGACCTTACCCGTCTTGTGTTAATTAATTACAGAATGGGAAGTGCAGAACGGGAGACGTTAGATCGAAGTCGAAAAGTCGTATTAAAATAATTCTTTTTAATAGGCGTTAAAAACTGGCATGTCGACATTATCAAATTCTTTTTGATAAATGCTATATTAAGTAGGCAATTATATTTGCGGTACGGGAATTTCTTATGCACTAACCGATTACATTTAAGCAGGAAAATGTTGTTTTTAAGACGATTTCCGCTAAAAGTGTTTTACTCACCATTCACAAAGTGTTACTATTTTTAAGCAAAAATCCATCAACTTTTTCAGTTTAATTATTAGAAATGCTGAAAGTGTCAGTTTGCTGTATTTTCATACTGCGAATACAACATTAAAATTTGCATATTAAAGTAATTAATAGTATTTTTAAACACCAAATTGCAAATTTATGTTTTAATAAATACAATGTAAACTATTTTTTTTTCCAAAACGCAAAAATAAAAAACAATTCTAGTATTGATAATACCTGTAAATATTAATATAACATGAGTACGTAAATCACTGAAAGAATTAAACAGAATTGTTTAAAGCGATAAATTTACAGTTATTGAAATTTAGCCAAAAATATGACAAATATGTTTGCGTAAAAATGGTTTACATAAAACACTTTTATGAGAATACAAAATCGCTAGTTTAAAACCCATAAACTTGATGTATTAGATCCGTAAAACGTCAGTGCTGTTTAAAAAAAATTGAGAATTAATCATAAAAAAAGTTCATAAAATTACAAAACATTTTTTAGCTCACGAGCGTAAATTGAATTTTGCAGAATAAACGATAAAATACAGCTAAATTGTAAATTTTACCGAACGCGTGATGTAATTATAAAATTCAGACTTCAACTGCTATGTTCCGAAGCACTTTTGAGTTTTGTGCGTGAGTAAAAGGCACTTATAACCCTCCGCTATTATTTAAACAATGCACGAGAATAGGAGGTGAAAGCGTTACATATATATAGACATAAAAAGTTACGCGATGTCAGTGTCGATAATTCTAATTACCATCCTCTTTTGTGTAGTTAGGTTTTATGTGCGCAAAGTGTAATTATAGAGGTAACTTTAATGAGATGCTATTGAGATGAGAGTTTTGAATAAACACATATACCTACACTAAGACTTGCTCCTCAATTAATTCATTACTTCATTCTAAGTCGGATCATCGTAGTTGTACGAATAATTTCTTGTGATCAAAGCAACTTTAATCCAATCAATATTCATATTTGAGTTTAATAAAATTAAGGATCGATGAATTTCTGAAATTAAGCAGTTAAAAATGTATTCTATCAGATTAAAACGTTTCTCCAAGTGATATGACAATTTTTAATTGTTTAAGTTAAAACTTCTTTAAATAAAAAAACCTACATCTTTTGTTTGAATTTTATTAATATTTTAATTAGAAACAAAAATACAATTAAAAAATTTTGTTAATTACTGCGCTTGCGCAACGCCTTACAGTTCTCTTGATATTTCAACCATTCATTCTTTTTTTGTTTCTTTTGTTTTAGTCGTGGATCTGGCGTCCTTTAACCACAGGTCGGTTTTTTTTATAATGACATGTTTGTGTCTTTTGTGATCGTAATGTAAATCATTCACTCTTTGGTTAATAAAATCAGATAGAAATATAGTACTGATAATTACTAAACCAATCCTAGATTTTTAGTGAATAACATTTTTATAAAGATTTGAAGTATTTTTTATAGCTAAAATTAATTTTGAAATTAAGCTATGTTATTTCAACAAATTTTTTCTCATAATTATTTTAATAATTAATAAACTCACTATAATTAATATATTTTCAATAATGTTTGGCATATCTCTATAAAAATTCCACGGAACATAGTTCAAAGTCTATATTTTTGAATGATTATTTTGTTTTATAAATGTTCATTATTAAATTGAAATGGTGCATTATTTTTATGCACAGGTGCAAAAACGGCTCTTATTTTAATAAAATGCAAATTGTTTTTTCAGGCTAAATTAAATTTAAATGAATATTTCTGGTACCTGCAAAGTGAGACGGTACCTGTATTTATAATAGACCAGTGAAGGGTGAGGTAAAAAAATAAGAATGCTGCAAGAATGCCGAGAGCAGAGGTGTACCGCTCTATATGACATATATAGTATACTGATGATAAAATAATGTTAAAGTTATGTTAATAATCTAAATAAAAGAAGCACATACTAGTAGTGTTATTCTATTTTTTTGATGCTTCAAAACAAAAATCATATTATAATAAATTTTATTTATAAATATTTTTGTTTGTATTAACGAACCACCCTGTAACTTAAAAAAAATTGATAAATTATTTAACATTTAAATAATATTTTTTTTCTTGAAATATAAAATTAGAATGACCTAAAAACTTCATTATTGCATACTTACATTTTCTTTTAATTTGTTTAAATAAATTAATACTATTTGTTTAAACAAATTGTTTTAACGACAATTACATTGACAATAATAATTTAAAGCTCATTTGTCTGTGGCATTTTAGATGCAACTGCATAAAAACATTAGGTCTATCTTAATTTTAAAAAAAATTGATTAATATAATGCTAGTTTGTACGTTACGCTTCTAAAAACAGTTTAGTCTTTAAATAGGCTATAACTATAAAAATTATTAATATACAAAAAAAATTATCTTTAGATTTAGTTATAATTTTGATTTAAAAAACTTTTTTTGTGAGAGTTTTGTTAAATGTTCGTGTAAATAGGACTTTCACAAGTTAGATCTATTAAAAAATTTGCTTTAGATCAGTAATAAATGAAGACATTAAAAAATTTTTCAAATACAAGTTATAGCTTAAGATATTAGGTACAACTTTTGTTGGGAATTTATTTTTCGTTTTCATTTTTAAAAAGTTATATTAAAAAGAAAAACTGAGATAAAAACAGGTGTGCACAGGTAACCACACGTCATTTTGCGTAGAGAAAGTTTGCTTTATTAATAGTACTACAGTTTTATTCATTCTTTATTTTTTCTAGATTTTAAAAAATGTTTGTGTATATTGTTTAGATTACTATGCCTAAAATAAAAAAATATATAAACAAATTGGAAGATATTTTAATTCTATAATTCGGGTTGTTTTAATCCGGTTAGAAATAGTATATCAAAGATAAATAATACATTATGTAAGATGCAACTAAAATTAACACAAATTTTAAATGAAAGATTCATTATTAATGCAAGTTACACCTGAGTAAACGTCCAACTTTAAGATCCCTTCATGAACAGCTTTATTATATCTAATGAGGCCGTACGTGTGGCTCTCAATGTAAATTCAAATTTATGCTAACGTCTGTTCTAATTAACTTTAGTTTTAGTCTAAATCCGTTCAAAGATGTCTGTTGTCTAACTTGACGCCGAGGAATTTTAATAACTCTATAATTCAATATGTCTTCTGCGAACTTTATGAGTTTGATGAAAACAAAATCGTTAGCCGAGTACTAAAGACGGTTAACTCGAGAAAACTTTAAATCTAATACGTTTTTGTTCTTGTAATTGTTAAAGTACTAAACTATACTTAACTTTGAATGCCAATGAGATTGCTTTTCGAAGCTCGTAGATTTATACTTCGGCTTTAATTCTTGTAATGTGAATCGATTTCATTTAAGTAAATTACATCCTTTTATAAACGTTTACAAGCGTTACTTTTAAATTGTTAGTAAACTATAGTAACGTAAAAGGCAAAACGTCGATTTCATCCGAGAGAAGCAATCTATAGCTAAAGGTTTTTGAAAACATTTTTTCCAATAAAATCGTGGAACGTGTTTGTGGATTAATTCTATCATACATCATGTAATTCAAAAATTTGTTCATAAAAAAATAAATTTGAGGTAATTTAATTTTAACAAAATAATTACTTTAAGGATAATTATAATACAACATACAGTCTGTCAGCGTAGTACGCGGACCTTTGATATTGCCTTTAAAAAGTAGATTTATTCAATATCAGTTTTGACCATCATTTAATTTTTTTATGAGAAAAAATGTTAAACTCTCTAATCAAAAATGTTGAATAACTTGATAAAATCAAACGCAACACCCTGGATATTTTTCCCAAATCGATGTAGAATTAAATTCTCTAAAACTTTGGTATGGATGTCTATCTACCAAAACTCTACTCAAAACGTTAACCGTGAAACTTCTATTTTTTTAATCAAAAATACACGTTTCATCAAACTATTTTTATTGACAGCACAAAATTATAAAATAGATCATCGAAATTAGAACAAAATTGCTGGAAAGGTAATATCTGAATAAACTAGAAATGTACAATACGAGAAGAATTCCTAATAAACATATCAGCATTCAAAATCTGTTTTTGTCAGATATTAATATCGTGTTTTACACGATAAGGATAGAATTTGTTTTTTTTTGTAACACCTTGTTTACAAAGTTCTTTAAAGTTTCACCGTTCTCTGCTATAACGATAACAATGTTAAATTGCATATCTCATTCAGTACAAACATGTTTTCTAGTATTTTTCTCGTAGTTGGCAATTATAGTGTTTTAAGTTTTATAAGTATGAGCTACCAATTTCCATTCGATTTCTGATAGAATAAACTACACTAACTAATTCTGCTGTCGAAAACTCACTCGTTATTACTAACAATACAAAAGTACAATAAAATTGTGATAGATTGGACAATTACTAAAACAACCGTGACAATAATAAACTTTTGAAGTTCGCATTTCATCGCCTACTTAATTTATCGATGATAATTTTGGATAAAAATGAGTTTCACAGCTAACAGTGAATTTTTGGTAGACCAATAATGACATTTACATCAGAAAGAAGATTAACTAGATTTCAAAGACTATTAGAAATTAAGGTAATGAAAATACTAAGAAGAATATCAAAAAACACATTGAAAGATTGAAGGAGAAGTGCTGAAATAAGAAGGAAATATGATGTTCAAGGAATTAATAAATTATCATTCATTAGAAAAATAGAATGGAACAATTGTATAAGCAGAATGACAGACAAAAGATTAGTGAAGATAGCAAGGAACAAATTACCACTAAGAAGAAGAAGCGTTGGTCGACCACGTAAACGATGGAGTGTCAACGTTACATACTGAAGGCATAAAACTACTTAGAAACAAGTAACAAAATAGAAGAAAAAGAAGAAGAAGAAAATAATATCATTAAAGGTGCAAAAAGGTCTTACCGGAACTTGATGGAATCCATACTATGAATCTTGATTTGATCTTTGCATACAAAGCAAGATTTTTTAACTTACTGGTGCAGACAATAACTATCTATGGGCTCGATCCTTACTGAAAAAAAGGTCTAGCAGAAAAATAATAAATATTTAACATAAACTTTTAACTCGTTAAACTTTTTTTCAAAGCGTGCCTGTAAGAGGCAGCGATAAATACCATCCTAGGAGTCAACTTCAAAAAATTGGGGTGTGACATAATATGTTTCAAAGGTGCTAGTATATTAAAATAAAAGTGTTTTAACTGCTGAACATGCTAGACTTCTAACCTTACTTGGTGTTTGCCAGTATATTCAATTAAAGTTGTACAATCGGCTAATATTGTTTATAACTACCTGTTTTGAAAAGTCAAATATCTGTGCTCTTGTATTAGATCAACTTGCGCAAAGCCGTAGGTAATTAAACACTCAAATCTTCTTTGCTACATAGATCTGTTTCATAACACTTGACTTTGCTACCGATCCCGAAACTTTTCCTCCATTCTTTGAGGTCTTGCATTCATGGTCTTCCAGGTTTTTTTTATTTTGGTTAGCATCCATTCTAATGCCATTTTAGATAGCAGTTTGTTAAACATTTGCTGTGCATGCCTATACCATATTCATTGTAGTTTTTCTATTGCTTCATTAATTTTTTTCTATTGTTTGCATTATTTTCCTTATTCTGTCTTTTGGTATACGGTCCATGGTTTTCTACAAGATCTCCTCAAAGCATCTATCTTTAGGGGTTGACGTTTTTCCTATTTGATTCGTTGCATCTCCATGTTTCTGAGCCATACATTACTATACATAGTACTTCTTTTTCCTTGATATTTCTTTGCTCTACCATAACCTGTTCGTTTTATTGCTCTTCTTCCTTGACCATCATTTCTTTAATCTCTTTCGCAACCCTAATATCTCTATCAAATACTTTTAATAGTCGCATGTTCTTATTGCTTTATTATTTACTGAAACAGTCCTGTTCTCTCATATTATTCCATTATCTTCAAGGTTTTCTTTGTCGTGTGCAAGTTGAACCTGGTCATATGCAAATTGTAACGTATATATGGTTCTCTCGTTTTTAATTGGGATCTTCATACTTCACATTCCTTTTTCCACTGTTTAAGGGTATGCTTTTACATGTATTTTGAACAAAGTAGGTGTTAGATAACATTCCTGTCTGAGTCCATTAGATGCTTCAAATCAAAATTTTATTTTGTCCCAAGTTTTTTGTTTATGATGTTATCTTTGAATAGTTCTCGAGTTAACATATGTTATACAGGTATACTGATCTTCTGGTGCACCATACATAACACTTACATCACAATACAATATTTAAAATGTAGCGTACGAATAAATAAATAACATGTAATATAGCTTTCTACAGCTTCAATAGATATTTCATCTACTCCAAGTTCTTTCTTTTTTTTTTGATATGGCAACAACATCTATATGCAACTCTTTTACTTCTCTGTTTACATACTTCTGTTAATTTTGTCTTTCTACCTTAAACGTTCTATGTGACAGTTTTTATAGTTTTTTTTGCAAGTGTTGCCAATTTCGTCTGTCCGTTTTTGTTTTATCCTCCAATCCGGATATCCGGATAATTTTTATAAGGTTATCCTCCTGTAGTTTTTCCTCCTGCAAGACAGCAGTATCGCAACCCTAATGAGATTCCCCTACAGGATGCTAATTAGACCTGGGTTTTTTGACAAAGTTCTTACTCCTACCACTCGCCCTTTTTCAACTTGACTTGGGACATGCATTGGTGGGTGAAGAATTTGCTACTCATTATGAAATATTATCTATAATCTCCCTATTATGGTAACAATTTAAGAAATGGTAAGTCAGTAATGACCTTTCTAATGGAAAACTTATTACTATAAGAAAAATAAACCCCTACAAAATTTTTGATAAACCTATGTTTGAAAAGTTCTCTCTGCGTATTGACCTGCACTGGTCTATTTTCTTATCCGCTTTTGAATTTCCGTTTGCACCATCGTGAGACAAAGTTCTATCAATGCTGTAGGTGCGGATAATTATTTCATTTAATTAAAATTAATTATGTTTTTAGAGAGTACTCTTTCCACAAAATGAGTACAATGTAAATAAAGCATAGATTTATTCATGCTAATCTACTTTTTGCACGTAAGGTCAAGCATGATGTAATTTTTATATTCTTTATTTTGTTAAAATTTGGTAAAATCAAAATAACGATTCCCAAAATTAGTTGATTGACATTAACATTCTTAATAATAATTAATAGTTTTCTTGTTTATATATGTATTTGATTTTTAATTTTAGTGGAGGCATAATAAAAACAGCCTAAAATAGTTTTGTTTTAACCTTGAAAAAGCCACCACATGTCGGGGCAAAGCGTCGTCAACACTTTGCAATAAAAAGTAGTTGTTTTAATCATACCCCCATCATCCCATTTAAAAAAAGAAAACCATTTGTCGATATTTATCCTTTTAATAATTATAGTTTTACAATAGGTACTCGCCGCTAGCATAAAAAATGACGTTTAGAAATGCGCATGCGCAAACATAGTATTCGATCTTGACATATTATGACCTATTTCCTGATTGCGTAATGTATGTACTATTTTTAATTGTAATTCTACTACATTATAATGTTCTTTTATTACCTAATTACACCATTTCTTAAGCAAGAACAATTTTTCTCGCAACAAGTACAACAAAACACATGAGATTTCTATTTCGCAAGCTATTTTTGGCGGAAATGAAGAGTTTACTATAAGCTTAGTGCTAAGGTGAACTTAAAAATTGCATCCACAAACAGGATTGAACCTGTGCACCCCAGTTTCGTACCGAATGTATTTCAAGTTGATTCGATATTAAAATCTAACTTAATATCAATTTTAATCAATGTTTATTACAAAGCAAGCTACATACATGCAACATATTAAAGAAAATTAAAGCATTTATAAGTATTACTGTAATAGTTTGATCGTTGTATATTATGTTTCCATTGAAATTTACTTAAATTGATTGTCAACCTTTTGTTCGCCCAAACGGAATTTCCTTCTTTTGACATGAAAATATCGCCTGTTGTAAAAGTATCACACTCAATATTCTGTTTTTTCTTTTATGGCGCATTTTTTTACATCACATTCAATACACAATCTGCTTTTATGACATCACGTTTTGTCAATATTTGCAGATAAAAGCAACACTCTTTCAACATTCGACTTGTGAAATATCAAAATCTAATAAAGCCCTTGCTCTTGCTTTTCAGTTCATTATTTTAAGAACTTTTTTACAGTTTAAATGTAATTCCAAATACGACTAAAAGTTTTCGTAACTTTCTTTTAATATATATTAAAAGGATGCTGGGCGTTTTAAAGATAGCATTGGATAGTACTCGGAAATAATTGATTTGAATGTATTTAAGAAGTTTATACCTAATATATAAAACTAATCATTTTAAATGTTATTACTTGACTGATTTCAACTGTAATTCGCTTTTTATTTTGTTATCGTTCCAATTTTAACAAAATTTTGTTGCTTTCTAAAAATCACTAATGATATAATTTCTTAGAAATTTTTGTTTAAATTGGAAGTAGTTGATTTTTGACATTTCTAGAAGTTTCGACATGATGTATAAATATTTTTGTGCACATTTGTTCAAGAAATTCACGTTCAAGGTGCCGAAACATCTTACTGAAGCAGAACTGCAATTGATATTTGTAGTGATTATATAGTTCTATATTTTGATTGAGCCCCAGTAGTGATGATGAAGAAGATGATGATTTATCCAGTTTTCCAAGAACAATAAACTGTAGTGTAGAATGTTATGCAGTTGGTGGTGGTAAATGGGGAATTTGGTGACACGACATATCGTAACGCGACAGTTTGTAACCACACAAATGGTAACGTATAAATCTTATCATCGACAGTTCGTAACGGCGAAAGTTGGTAACACCGACGGTTCGTCGCTATCACTATTCCAACGCCATAATTCGTAACACCAAAATTTTAATCCATTGTTTATTTTACTTTAACTAAATTTGAATTTTAAAGTAAAACACGAAAATATAACAAAGTCATCAAAATAGTTAATTGCATTATTGTTTAAATATTAGCGTACATAGCTCAGAATTTATGTGCTTTAAGAATGGCGGCGAATTGACGTGAAACACCACATGTCGGTAGGTGAAAAACTACATCAAATTTTATTAACATCCTCACTCGTCGTTTAAACTTAAAACTCAGTATTAACATTACATGTTAACAGTTTAGTATACTTATGTAATTACACTGTTCGAATAATAATCAATGAAACTTAAAAGAAGTATGTCAATAATCTTTATTATACTAAAAATGTTTCATATTTGTAAAGTAAAAAAAAATGTTCGCTATACTTCTTAAAAATTGCAGGCGCTGTTCAATATTATAATCTTGGATGACTCTACACGCTTCTTTATTAGTTTATACTTTAAACGTTGAGGCATCATTTGACAACTTTCATGTTGCAAATAATATGTGTGTTGCAAACAAACTTCTGCCAAAATTCCATCGAAGAATTTCCACATTGAAATGAAGATTGAAAGGAATAATGAAAACTTTCTATGCTATCGGTAGTCCTGGCTAAACCATTTGCTGCGTTGTGACGGTGATTCCATATATTTGGAGGAAATAGTGGTTCTCGTCTACGACCATTTCTCAGTTCACCTCGCCTAATGAATGTATTTTTGAAATATTGTAAAAACTCCTCAGTTTTCTCATCAAATTTAAAAAAAATTCCTGCGACTTCTAGATATGCATCAGTGGTTTCTTCAACAGGAGGTCACGATATTGAAGTTAGCATTTTAACGCATATTTGCTAAATTTTTTATATTTGAATCAAATTAGTGTTTTAAACCAATTTCCTCTAACTTTCAGATTATTGATTGATTCAAATGAAAAAAAACGCCCTTTTGTTTCAATTCCGGGAAACTCGATTTGAAAAGCATTGATTGCTGCCTTTTCAAAATCAAGTAGGCAAGATTCCAGATTTAGGGGTCTATTCTGTAAACAGTTTGTTAAAATTAAAGGCCTTTAAATAGATAGTACCTATGATTACCTATGTCAAATTTGTAAATTTTATTGGTAGTTTAGTTTTTAAAGTTTAAAATTTTTAACTTTTTGAAAGTCTTGAGTTTAGAGTTGAAAGTCAACCTTTAATATACGTAGAAACCTTCGATATGTATCTTCAGTCACACCATCAAGTTGAACATGGATACTGTAAAGCTGGAAAAATATTTCAGGTACAACTTGGAAAGTTCAACCCGCTAACCAATTTTGATGTGCCAATAATAAGCTTAATAACGTTTTATGTCCAAATAGCAATATCCTATTAGGATCATCAGATCAACTGTCACGTAATAGTAAGTTGCTATATTTCTGAGGAATCAGAAAATTCATGCTGTTTGGAATAGCAGGCACAGCAACTCTTTCTCCTTGTTTTGCATGTTTTTAATATTGAGGTTTTTTTTGGAAGCATTAATTTGACACTCTCATTTCCTTCAAGTAGTTTTTCAGTACAGACAAGTTTAGGTGTTACTCCAGGAGTTTTCATATTAACTTTTATTTTATTTACCATTTTTCTTGCATCTGCTACAAAAGGTGGCAGAATATGTAAATGCTGTTCGTTGTATTTGATATTATTATTTTTACCGTTGGCATGTACAATTGCTTTACACTTGTAATTATAACTGTTCTGACATTTCCAATGCACAATTCCACATTCCGATACCCGATTTTGGACAAACTCGCAATTTTGGTATATAAGAGTACGTTTTTCATGCGAACTAAGACCATACGTAACTTCATTTGCCATTTCTTGAATTCCGAACACTCTAGATAATAGCAAGAAGATTACTAATGCTTCTCTTACAAAACATGATACTTTATATGTTTGAAGACATTCATCTTCGTAATTATAACCAATCAGAAGGCTTATTATTACAATGACTAATTTTATATTTTTGTTTTTCAGAAAAAAATATACTTACAATGCTGGGAACATTTTAAGATCATTGTCTTTAACACTAAATCCAATTTCTGCTATAGGTACATCCGTGGATTTACATAAAGCCCACACGCTCATAAACAACCATAGCATTTAGACATTCCTATGCATAAACTACTTAGTGGTGCAGGTGAAGTGTTTACAATTTTGAAGCGAGTACTTAATCCTCTAATGGGTTTAACATGATTGGGTTTATATTGCACGTATTTTAAAAATACAATTAACAAGTATTGTTAGTTCTAATAGGTATTTCTAGGAAAGGTTAATGTTGTAATTTCTATACAAACTTCATTCAAAATTTTTGTTTTCATTTATATTACATTGCATTAATTCAATCCACTTCTTTTATTTGAGTTTGATCTTAAAATATAACAATTTTATTTTTAGAAAAACTGATTTAGACATGATGTCAATTAATCAATTAATATTAAACAACGTCCTTTGAATTATATCAAACAGTTTTTGTGAATTTTACCGATTCTCATTAAATAGATTAGATCTAAAAATCATTCTTTTTTGTTGTTTGTGTTCGTTCGTTATTTTAAAAACTAAAACCAATTAGCCCTACATAGTTTTGTTTTTTTTCCAGTAATAAATTAACGGATATTATTTTTTAAGTATTTTTATAGTAAATAATTATAAATAAAATTAAAAGTACCTACATTATAATTAAACAGTATTAAGAGAGATATAGTTTGACATGATTGCAATAATATCATTGTAACAGAATTATAGTATTATAATGTATAAAAAAAAATAAAAAAGATTCAAGCTTTGGTGTTACGAATTATACCGTTACCAATAGTTGTAGTTACAAACTGTCGATGTTACAAAGTGTCGTCGTTACGAATTGTGCGTACGTCCTTAAAGTTAGCAGACCAGTTGAAACAGATCAATAATTAAGTGCTCATTAATCTGTTTTAACAAAGAACTTATTTGTTATACGACTGTTTTAACGACAACTTGAACGACTGGTTGACTATATCGTATTCTGTAACAACTATCGTTAAACGCTAGCGTAGTCTAACGACTTTTCAATGTTTTTAATAAAAATAGTACAACCTTAACGTGCAACACTACGCTCAGCTCGTCGCTTAACAACGAGAATACGAATTAATTTAACAGATGTCAATGTTTTGGGTCTTTTTGCAATTTCATTTTGCTGTCTTCAGTACTTATATATTATTATAGTTATCTATAGAGTGCGCGATATGACTGAAACACTCAATAAGAAGAAACGCGCTCAAAAAACAACAAAACAACAATATATGTTGTTTTTAGATGAGCTGAGGGCCAACGAACCATTTAGAACAAATGAATTTTCGACTGATAATCCAAATGTGATTGAAGATACGTGGGAAAAGCTTACGATAGTTAAATATTTTGGGGGTCCCCCAGAAATCTAAATCAGCCTGGAAACGGGTAGGTACCTGAACAAATAATGTATAAATTAAGTTTTCTTCTTTAGTTTTGAAGTGTTCTAAAATGTTTTAAAGAAAAAGTTATTTATCGTTTTAATAATTATAGTTTTACAATAGGTACTCGCCGGTACATAAAAATGACGTTTAGAAATGGCATGCGCAAACATAGTATTCGATCTTGACATATTAACAACTATTTCTGATTGCGTAATGTATGTACTATTTTTTAATTGTAATTCTACTACATTATAATGTTCTTTTATTACTAATTACACATTTCTTAGCGAGAACAATTTTCTCCAACAAGTATCAACAAAACACATGGATTTCTATTTCGCAAGTATTTTTGGCGGAAATAGATTTATATAAGCTTAGTGCTAAGGTGAACTTAAAAATTGCATCAACAAACAGGTTGAACCTGTGACCTGTTTCTACCGAATGTATTTCAAGTTGATTAATATTAAAATCTAACTTAATATCAATTTTAATCAATGTTAGCAAGCTACATACATGCAACATATTAAAAAAAATTAAACTTTATAAGTATTACTGTAATAGTTTGATTGTTTTATTATGTTTCCATTGAAATTTACTTAAATTGATTGTCAACCTTTTGTCAACCTTTTGTCAATTTTAATCAATGTTAGCAACCTAATAATAACATAAAAAAGTTGTTAAAGCTTTTGAGTTTAGATATTTATCGACTGGAAATCGGCAGTCCGTAAACGAGCCCGAACATTAAAAATATCTGCCGTTAAAACTGGAGGTGGTTCTCCGGAGAAACCATTAACAGATCTCGAAAATATGCTCATTGATGTGACCGGAAGGGTGGTTATCGATGGTTTTGAAAGTGTTCCTGAAGTGGGTATTCCCGAGGATGGTGTATGTGACATTTTATTAAGAATCCCCTACTTAATAAATGTTGTTACTTTACAGAAAAATTAGACCATGAGCAGGAAATAGTTTCTTTGGAAGAAGTAGAGATACAAGAAACATCGACCTTTGTGAACCCACCCCTTCCAGAACCAATAACAACCACCATTCATAATAAACGGAACTATTCATCCGACATCAAAATTTAAAAAAAAAGACTAAAAGTACATTACTATCTTCTTTTAGCGAACAATTTGAAAAAAATACAATTGATTTAAATAAACAAACAGGAATGTTATCGGAAATCAACTTAAATTTACAAAAATTAGTTGAAATTGAAGGAAAAAAATATCAATTAGAGTTACTAAAATTACAGTTAAAACACCCAAATGTTGATTTACTTATAGAATGATGTTATCTTAATAAAATTATATATTACTAATTATAGTTTATTGTAAATTAAGTATATAACAAAAATTATGCAAAAATATTATCAAATAATGACGTCTAACATTGAGTCCTTCAGCCAGAAGGCCATTTTCTTGTTTGGGTGATGAAAGTTTTGGTTAGCTTCAATATCTTCTTCATGTTCTACAAATGCATGATTGAATCATAATTGGAGTAACTTCGGAGGCTGAATTTGTGCTTTTCATTACCGTATTCTATATTAAGATCAGGAATATTGTACAGTAAAGCGCAACAATACACAATTCGTGCCGCCATTTGGGGCTTGTAATGTAACACCAGGTCTTTACGCAAGCAACGAAAATGCGCTTTGAAAAGACCAATGCACCGTTCAACAGTATTACGCACGGAACAATGCCTCCTAGTGTAACGTCCCTCAGGTGATTCAGGTACAGCTCCAATAAGTGGCGTTAAAAGAAATGGTTGCAATGGATAGCCTGAATCCCCTAACAACCATGTAGTTTCGTCATGATTTTGTCTATAATTTCGATGTAGCATTTGCTGAATATTGCTGGTGATCCATATAGCAGAATCATGAACGGAACCTGGAAATCTGGCGTTGATTGCCAAAATTTTCAAATCTGTATCACAAATCTTAAACAAAACAATGTAATATACTTATCATCCTTTTTACAGAAGTAGAACTAACAATTTGGCAATTGATACTATGAAATCCTTTTCTGTTCATAAAAACATGTGCAGGATGTTGGGTATCATTTGCAGAAGGTAGTACTATTGTAATATGGGTGCAATCGATGCACCCTACAACCCCTGAAAATTAAATTTTTCAAAGAACTTGTAAATAAATTTGGATTGCAAAAAAAGTTCATTTTGATGTACTGAAGGTTACCTGGTTTTCAATCTTACAATGTGTTGCATGTTTTTAGAGAACTTGATATACGTATGCATTATATGCTGTGTTATAATGTCAACAATTTCTTGTAAACAGCGACTTACAGCAGCTTGGGACAACCCGGAGTTATTATCTTTACCCACAGACTTTTGATAGCTCTGGTGTGCAAAGGAGTGTAAAGCTGTTATAAACTAAAGATGCATAAAGTAATTTGTTTACAGGTTTTTTTAATAAATCAACATCGCGTACTTTTACCACATGAGGAATTTTAGTTGTTCTTTGTTGTACTTCCATATGAGGCAACATTAAATTAAACAATTCAGAAGCTCCTTGGCGATCCAACCTGTAAATCCGCTGAAAAATATTTTCTGGCAAATCAAATGGATTGCTAACATCCCTGAGCGTGGCATTCACTTGCCTCAATCGATACCTGCAAATATGTGTTCAGGAATTTTTGAGGTCAGGCTGAAATATTTGGTTCTTGATTACATACCTTTTTCTAATTCGTCGATTGCCCCTTCTAATAGTAAATAATTGTTCATTTTTATAATAAAATGTTTCTTTTTATATAAATAATCGTAATAATGATGAATTATTTAGTCTAATGACAGCATAAAGACATGAACGACAGTCGTTGAATCCTAACAACTACTTTTACAAAGTCGTTAATTAAACGACTTCACATCACCGACAAAGTAGTTAGCGAACGACGGCTATTTGCTTACAGAATAACTTTTCAATAAAAAGTCGTTAACATACCGACAATCGTTAGGTAACGACTCGTTAACGGGTCGTTATGAGTTACAGAATAGACCCCTTAAGTATCTCAATTACGATTTAATTGCTACAGTAGTTCTGGAGATATTCAATGATCTGCTACCTTAAAAAAAAGTTAGCAGACTTTTTTTCTAAATAACCCATTGATCTGCTATCTTTGGCAGACCAAATGTTAGAAACCACATGGGACAAATAAATCAAACTTTAACACATCTACAGATTTAAGTGCTATTTAAGTGCTTTATATTTACTACCTTAGAAGCATTCAAAAAACTTTTCTTTTCTAAATAACCCATTGATCTGCTATCTTTGGCAAACCAAATGTTAAAAACCACAATAGACAACTAAAATCAAACATTAGCACATCTACAGATATAAGTGCTATTTAACTGCTTTATGTTCACTATTATCTTTTTTCGTGTGTGTTTTTTAGGGGTTTTTGGTGCAAATATAAATTATGGAAGGTGATCAGTACCTTACAGTACACCATGATCAATAAGAAAAACATGTTGTTTCTGAGAATCACCATTTTGGTTTCCGGAATTAAAAGTCAAAACGTACGTCAATTTTCTTTATAGATTTTTTTTTACGTCTGTCTTTTTTTAGGGGTTTTTGGTGCAAATATAAAATATGGAAGGTGATCAGTACCTTACAGTACTCCATGGACAACAAGAAAAACATGTGGTTCCTGAGAATCACCACTTTGGTTTCCGGACCTGGTCATCAAGACCCTCCCGGATAATTAGGAAAACATGTACAACACAATTTCACAAAACACAATCACATTACACACTTAATTAATATTATTACATGTGATTACTAGGGTGGGTAAGGGTTGGCATGTTTAGGTTTTATTGGTTTTCCTAAATCTTGAAGTAAATGCTTTGCCAAGGTGAACCAATCCACAATTGCACACGGTTTCGTCACCACACTGTACAGGTTTACACTGATCTTCTGAGGCACCATACATAACACTTACATCACAATATAATATTTAAAATGTACTATACGATTAAATAAATAAACCTAAGAAGCATTCAAAAAAACCTTTTTTCTAAATAACCTATTGATCTGCTATCTTTGGCAGACCAAATGTTAGAAACCACTTTGGACAAGTAAAATCAAACTCTAACACATCTACAGATTTAAGTGCTGTTTAAGTGCTTTATGTTTACTACCTTAGAAGCATTCAAAAAACTTTTTTTTCTAAATAACCCATTGATCTGCTATCTTTGGCAGACCAAATATTAGAAACCACTTTGGATAATTAAAATCGAACTTTAACACATCTATAGATGTAAGTGCTATTTAAGTGCTTTATGTTCACTATCTCAGAAGTACTCGAAACATTTTTTTCTGAATAACTCATTGATCTACTATCTTTAGCAGACCAAATGTTAAAAAAACCTTGGCAAATTAATATCAAAACCTAGGACGTGTTTAGATTTGAGTACAATTTAAGTGTTTCATGTTCACTATCTCAAAAGTTCTGCAAAAACAATATTTTGAACACATTGATCTGCTATCTTTAACAAAACCAAATGTTAACCTAAACAAATTAAAATCAGAATTTAGAATATGTTTAGACTTAAGTTCTATTTAAGGGCTTTATGTTTGTTATCTTAGCAGCACTAAAAAAACAATTTTTGTAACTCATCTGCTATCTTTGGCAGACCAAATGTTAGAAAGCACATTAGCTAACTAAAAAGAAACACAATACAAACAGGTTACTAATTGAGCCGTGTGCAAATGTTCAGAAACTTTGCTAACCATTCGTTTCAAAGTTTTCAATGAACATTTGCACTCGGGCAATTAGTTGGCAACCAGTTTGTAACGCGTCGGTAACCAATCAGCAGCAACCCGACGTACTAGTCGCTACGATTTCGATTTCTAGGTGGTTTTATAAAAACTGACGGAACAATCGTTATATATCTATTAGTTTCGTAGGTGTTCCGTTTATTTATTTACGTTAACACCAGTCGACACTAGATTTCCCAACACTTATTGTTCTATAGATGTGTTAAAGTTTAATTTTAGTTTTCTAATGTGGTTTCTAACATTTGTTCTGCTAAAGATAGCAGATCAATGAGTTATTTAGAAAAAAAAGTTTGAATGCTTTTGAGATAGTAAACGTAAGGCACTTAAATAGCACTTAAATCAAAACATACCCTAGATTTTGATTTGAATTTTCTCAAGTTTTTTAACATTCAATTTGCCAAAGATAGTAGATCAATGAGTTATTCAGAAAAAAAATTTCGAGTACTTCTGAGATAATGAACATAAAGCACTTAAATAGCACTTAAATCTATAGATTTATTCAAGTTTAATTTTAGTTGTCTAAGGTGGTTTCTAGCATTTGGTCTGCCAAAGATAGCAGATCAATGAGTTATTTAGAAGTTTTTCGAGTGCTTCTAAGATAGTAAACATGAACCACTTAAATAGCATTTAAATCTATAGATGTGTTAAATTTCCATTTTAGTTGTCCAATGTGGTTTCTAACACTTGGTCTGCCAAAGACAGCAGATCAATTAGTTATTTAGAAAAAAAAAGTGTTTTGGATGCTTCTAAGGTAGTGAACATAAAGCACTTAAATAGCACTTAAATCTATAGATGTGTTAAAGTATTTTGATAGCAGATCAATGAGTTATTTAAAAGAAGAAGTTTTTGAAAGCTTTTAAGGTAATGAACATGAAGCACTTAAATAGCATTTAATTTTTGGACCAATTTAGGCATTTTAATCAAACTCTAAAACTATTTTTAGATACTTGGTCTGCTAACTTTTTTTAAGCTAGCAGATCAATGAATATCTCCAGAACTACAGGAGCAATTAAATCGTAATTGACGTACTTAATTAGCAATTAATGAGCACTTAATTTCTAATGTACAAAATTATTGATCTGCCTCAACTGGTCTGCTAACTTTAAGGACGTATTGTGCGTTACTGTTTGTATGGTTACGAACTGTCGCGTTACGATACGTCATGGTACCGGAGAATCTGGAATAATTAGAATTAGGGTGTTGTTGGCGTAACATATTTAGAAAAGAATCTGGCCTAAGCAAATATGCTAAACGAAACGTTGGCAAGACTTGCGCTAGTTCTTTTATTAATAATTTTATGCTGCGAAATATTAGAAAGTAAACAGAGGTTTAATCAAATAGATAATTGAGATGCAATTTAGTGAAAATATGCAGTGACTGAGGTATGGAACAAATTTGTGAGTAATTGTTCTATGTGCAATAAAATATGAGCAAACATTGCTATTAATTGTTGAACAACTATTTTTCTACATCATTCATTCAATGTGTTTTGTTTTTATGTATTTTTTTTGAAAAAAGGGAAATTTTTTTTATAATATTTTTTAAAATTTAAATATTTTTTTTAAAAAATTTTTTTTTTTTTTTTTTTTTTTTTTTTTTATTTAAAAAAAATAAAAAAAATATAAAAAAAAAAAAAATATTAAAATTATAAAATTTATTTTTTTTTTTTTAAATTTATATTTTTGAGTTACTATAAATTTGGTATAAACTTTTGGATTGCAGTTTACTTTGAATTAAATATGTGTTGAATGGTATTTTTACTTGGACGATTAAGATCAACTAATATGCTATTGCCCTTTCTAAATTTTTATCGTTTTTTTTTATTCTTTAACTTCTTTTAACACATTTCACTACCATTATACATAAATGTTAACTCTTGAATAAATTAAAGTTTTTTTTTTGGAGGATTAATTTTAAATTTTTGTTTTTAAAAGAAAACAAATGTAACGGTATATAATTTTTGAAATCCCTCAATTTGCCTAAAAGTTGTAAGCAAGGGTTACATCATTGGTTGTAACCGTGAATTAAAGTACAATGTTTATCAGTTGTAATAAAAAAATTAAAAAAACAAAAATTTTTGTACGTGACGATATATCTGTTATCAACCAAAGAGCTTGAAAAATTTGTACATTTTCAGTAGTATCCATTAATGTGAAACTCAAAAAACTACCAGAAACCGTAAAACTCTACAACAATACTAAATTTGGTAAATATGTTTTCGATCAATTTCCAAGAAACTATACAAGCAATTTAATTCAAGAATAATTTCCAATTTATGTACCATAACATTGTGTCGAAGATATATTTTGAAACTCGGCGATGAACTCATGAGTGACTACTACGTACAACAAAATGAAAAAAATCCACTACACAAAAGAATGGTCACAGTCCGGCAATACTAAATGAAATCTGCAAGATTTGCAAAAACGTAGCCTGTTATTTCTTCCGAATTGTTATTCTTTATTTTTACTTGATTAATCTATTTCTAAGACGTTTTCGAGGAAAAAAAAGAAATCGTTTAACATTTTATCAATTTTTATGTATGAAAACTGCAAAAATTAAGTTACTAATTGTAACGGTTGAAGTTTACAAATAAGCGACGGTTCTAGAGGAACAAAAAAAAAGAATAAAAAGAAATACTGATCAATGTTCTGTATTAGGTTCGTGGAAAATAAATTATTTAGGTAGCACAGCAGCTTCCCGGCGTTGTTGTAGAGTAGGGGGTTCTTAAAGAGTTTGAAGAAATTAAACCGTTGTCCTAACAAGGCGCCACCTGCTAGGTAAGAGAAAGAAATAAAACCGACCAACAGGAGATCAACAGGTTTTACTTAAGCCTAATACACTAGACCAAACAACTGTAACACAACAATTAATCATAAAAGGAAGACAGACAATTTAAAAATTCTTATAGTAATAGGTGAATGAGAAAGAAAAAAACTGTCGGATGCCGTCCCGTACATTAGCAGTAGTCTCGCTCAATAACAAATAATTTATACAAATAATGCACCGGACCAAACGTAGTGTTAATGTTCCAATTGATGATTGTCTGATAGGAATACTCGGTGTACATATATCACTTATACACAGCGATTTATCTGGTCGAACATGCAACGACACTGACTAAAACTAATATTGAATGGAGTAAGTACCTCCTGCAAACCCAAAAGGCCTTTTGTTTTCGCGCAAACCGCTCAAAGTGAAGCGCACAAACCCGTGTTGAGCTGATTATCAACTTTCGGTTGTTGATTGTACCACCAAATAGGGTTTTATTTAATACTAAAAGATCAAAGCCGTTTCATTTCGTATGTACATGAGCTTCACACGCATTAACAATAAATAAATTACTTAAATAATAAAATTTAGCTGTAATTTGATGAACGAAGTCCCGAGAGTAACAATTCTCTGGTAGCGACGAGATCGACAGTTTGTTAAGTTAGGTAATCCCAGGATTCTTCTTAGGGAAGGTGTTCGAAGAGAAACTGGAAGGCGTTAGGCTCCTTCGTTTAAGTTATTAAGCATAACCAATCCTTATCTGCTAGACGTGGTAACCACCGGTTGCCTGCAGTTGTCTGATGCGGAACTGTGATGTGGTATTTAATCGACAAGGAAGACCTTAATCAGCCACTCCAGCACCCCCAGGAGTTATCCAGATATAACACGCAAATAAATCGTAAAGTCAAGAAACGTGCTAAAAATAATTCCACGTGGCAGTTAAAATTGGTACAAAAAGAAAGAAAAGAATGGGTACTTACAGTGGGTTCAGCCAAATATAACTTAACCAATTGTTATTGGAAATCTTGTAACACATCTAAATTATTTGTGTAAATTTCGATTTATGATGAACGCTAAAACACCGCCCGTACAGTAAGAACGTAGAAAATGTCCGCTTTCGTCTAGGAAATCGAAATCAAATTTTATTTTCAACCAATCGAAAATTTGCAAAATGCGCGCCAAATACGACTTTTGTCGCAACGTATTAATCGCGACATACCTGTAACATATTGCTCTCGACACACGTTTTCTGTTTATAAAATAAAACCGTAACGTAATGAAGATAATTTGAATTAATTTGCATTGAAATATTGTCAAAAACACAAAATTAATTTTTTCCATTTCATTGATAAGAGAATGTGCTTGATTTCTTTCATCCGCTTTTAGTGTAAAAGGACTAATTTTAGTTAATAATTTTATTACATCAATGTATCGGCGCTTTGAAGCAACTAGTAATCTATAAGAAAAAAAAACCAACGTATAGGAATCAATTTTGATTGTTTTTCTTTAGTATACTTTATGATTAATCGGCCAATTTCTTGCAGTTTATGATACAGTTATTCGGCCATTTTATCCCTCTTTATGGATTAGTACTATTTTGTTACTTTATGGATGGCTGTCAATGTCAAACATGAATGTCACAATAAATGTGTGGTTTTAAGAGTAAATTATATTAAATTATAAACAAAACCAAAGATGATTTAATATTTGTCAATAAGACAAACTCGTTCTGCAGTTCATATTTGTTTGAATAAAATCATACAATTGACCATAAAATTTGTATGCAACTCATCTATAATCTTGTTTTATGGTCTCGCCACAGTTATGGTCTCGTTTCTTCGTACTTGTCCATAATTCAGTGGCTCGTCCATAAAAAGTAGATTATGCACTTGTTACATAAATAGCTAGATTAATTATTTGTTTTAAGCCCAGGTGAACTTAGATCTAAAATTTTGTGAAAACCAAGAAATGATTCATTTATTACAATGAGTTCAGTTAACTTACTTGATAAAGTGATATATCTTAGAATCAACTTTTTTCTGAGGATGAACCGTGTCGGAATAGTACACTTAATCCCAATATTTTACCAATTACTTATTGTCAAAGCGACAAACGGAAGTTCAAAGCAAGCTGCAAAAAATCAAGTAATCAACTTGTCAACCAAGCCTGATTATACTCTGAATGAAGTATAAGGAAAATACTTTCGTGAATATAGAAAAACTCAAAAAACCGACATTATTCGTTCTTGAAGCCTTGGCAAATTGCAAAGCCAGCATAGTGGTCTTTGATTTCATGCCTCCACTTAGCTATGAGAAAATAAAAACTCGCAGTTTTCCAAGATTTTGAAATACAGAAAAGGTAGAAGTAATAAAGTAATTGATAGAATCTCATTCAAAGTATAAACTGTACTTAATACTAAACGTATCAATGGTAGACACAAAATATGTATTTTCAAAAATTTAATGTTTGATTTGTAAACATAAATATTCAATTGCAAATGACCTTGAACTTGTATTAAATCAAACTTTAAAACCACGTTAAAAAACCACTTCAAAACCTATCAGTTGCTTTTATTTTGAATCGCGACAACCTGAAAAATTTCCGGTAGTTTTTTTGGGGCGATAATTAAGTGGAAAAATGTTTTGACAGTTAAACAGTAATTTAAAATTTAAGGTGTTTTCTACTTGGTGTGTGAAAGTTTCTTACTGAACGCTTCAAGAGCATAAATTATTACTGAACATTATTTTCTGGTCACGAATGTTTTGAAGAAAAAAGAAAATTTTCCAAAGTTTGGCACAATTTCAATAAAAGTAATTCTATAACATTTTAAACGTCAATTTTATCAACATCTTATAGAAATGTAACATTGAAATTTATATTTTAACATATTACATAAATCTTAAAAGCACATCACAGGGATATTTTCAGAATAACACCTGGTTACACAAATGAACAATAATTACAGTGAATGCGAATTTATAGACAATTAGTGCCAAAACTTTAATTATTTATCAAAATGTGTTTGACATTAAGCGTATAAAAAAGTTTTAATGGATACTGCATTGAAACTACATAGTTTAGCTACTACCGATTCTAAAAACCACTGAACTTTGTAATTGTGTTTTAATCTGAATGGAAAACCTTATTTTTTTAAAGTTTATTTAAAATACGAAATTAAATTTTTTCTTGAAGATGGCGACTTTCACATTGGCCGGATTAAAATTTCTTTAAAAAATTAACTGTGTCGTTTCGGCTGTACTTAATTTTCGGACTTTGCAATTAATTAAAATTAAATTAAAATCGTTTTAAAATTTCAGTTTGTTAACATAACATAAAAAAATCTACATTACCGTGTCATTTTGAATAAATGTTCGATTTGATAACATTATTTAAAATCTTAATGATACCAAAATGTATAAGCATAGACGTCTGTAAGTGATTTATCATATTTTATAAAAATAAATTATGATTATTATGTATTGTAAAGTTGATTCATTTTTATTTGCACCCGAGTCCGCTAGATTAATGTGATATTTCTGTTGGTATTAATGAAAGAACTGTTATTTGAAAGGTTTACAATTTAAAGTTTGCTTCGCAGTTTTACTGATTTAATTGTAAAAACTACATTTCAATGTGAATTTGGTGTTAAATAATTATGCCCGTAGGTGTTGTTTTGTAAGCATAGAACAATAGAATTAAATGATTTATGCTTTTCATTTATTTGAAGCATTTTAAATAATTGTTTTAATTGATTTTGACATCTCTCTTCAGTTTGTTTGGAATATATGCAGAACATTAAATCTTTTAATATATTGAATTGTAAAAAGCTTTTGCATACATACTCATTGAGTTTTCTACAAAATACATTGTGTGATTTGGCTTTATTTTTGTCTCCGGGCGTACTATTAACTAAAAAATTTATGTATAAGCTGTATACGTAAATATTGTCTAAACTTTTTTTTTTAGTTTTCAGAATGGACGGATCATGACAGAGATGACATACCTGACATAGGTAAGTAGATTAGAATAATGCTAATATTGTTGTGCAAATTGTATTTACTTATTTAATTAATAACTCTTTATGTGCTATATAAGCTTTATTAAATCAATATCGACAGATATGTCATAAAAATTAACAAATCGAGTTAGAACATCAATCTTGAAACTTTTTACTAATATTTTCATAAAAACGTATAAATTAAGTTTATAATTAGTTTGAAAACGATACGAACATTAAATGTCCTCACAATAAATTACAATACATACCAGACTATTCATTATTATTTCGTAAAATCAAACGTATTTTTAGATTTAGGGTAATTTACGTTAATTAACATGAATCATTTTTCGGTTTTATATCAAAAGGCAGATATATTACAAGGTTTAAACGATTTACGGTAGTCATGGTTTGGGTTTGCAATTAGGTGATAAAATTATTATTTGTTGTTTGGACATTCAAAGACAAAGAAATTGTTTAGTTAATAATATAAAAAGGGCACAAAATCTTAAAATTATTTGGCGATGAAATAAATTAATAATAATAATTAATCAATTTGCCGCTCAAAACTTTTATAAATGTTTTACAGGATGATCCAGAATGATATTCTAATTTGATAGTGTTTAATTTTTTTTAAACGGCTATCCATGTATTTCTTTATTTAGCAATATCAAATAAATATCACTAACTAAAATGAATACAATTTTATAAAATTATTTTAGCAAATTTTAATTATTATTAGATGTTCATTATTATGACTAGTTTCGACGCTATAAAACTAAAAGTTCAAAATATAAAACTTAATATAAGAACTTCAATCAATTATTACATAATTGGCTACGACAATACTATAGAGTTTTATAGGTTTTAGGTAGTTACAACCCAATTCAATAACAATGGACACAAAATTTGTTTACTTTTTTAAATAAATATGATATCAGTAAAATGGAAATAAAACAAGATGTTTAAATCTAGAAAAAATATAAATACGATTATATTTTTAAATGTCTCAATTTCATAACATAATTAAAACGACAATGAAAAGTAACTGGGTTCTTTTCTTTTCGAGGTGTTCACATGAGCATTTTAGAAAGTGTACTGTTATTCATAAAAAAAAATTGAGTTGAGTTGAGACAACAAACATGTCCGTTTTTTCATGGTTTGAAAACTGCATCATCAATTTTGAATATGAATAGCTTACTACAACAACTACAAGTTCTGACACGATACTACTGTAACAATATTATTGACAGATTTGATGTGCAGTTGTTTGTTTCTTAAAAATTTGCAATCATGGATAGTGTGATGTGCTTTAAAATACATCTACAGATCTCAAAAACGATTTTTCTTTATATCTTCTAAAGTACACAAGATAAATAGCTCGAACCTTATATCGTTGAAAAGGAAAAAAATCAAGTAATTCAACTGTATAAAAATAAATTATCATTTCCATTTAAAAAAATGCAACTTTGGGTCATATTTCGCTACTGATGCAAGCAAAAAATATTTTAATGACGCATATTATTCAATATCTAAATGTCTACAACTTTTTATATTTACATATTTTGATAGGATAAATAGTGTGGATTCTACGCAAGTTTAAAGAAAATGCCGATTTTCACTTTTTTGCAATATCTAGTAGGCAACGCATTTCTTTGGAAAAACAAGAGAAGGTCTGAAGAGGTAAGATAAATACCTCCATATTGTTCCATTTAACCGACCCTGATAACTCTTACCGTTTCCAAAATACCAATGGTGAGCATCGAATTTTGGACACACTGTATAACTCTAACCATGATCACGTAGCAGTTTGAGCTGGCAAAAAATTTAAAACCTACTTTAAAATTAACATTTTGGGGCTCGTAAAATATAATTTTAGTGAAATTTGTTTGTATTCCTCTATTTATCTCCTGCTTCTTAGTGGTTTATTTTTTAAGTCCACTTCGGCTGTCACAATTTGTGCTCTGCTTTCGGGAAGTAATCGTTGGGAGATGATAACTTCAATTGAAGTGCTTTCTTTTTACGTTGCAATTTAAGAATGTTCCTCCGTAATTTTCTTTACCTAAGAGTATTTGAGCTGCAAGCTTTAGTAGTTTCGGTATAGCTAGAGATGTTAACGGGCATTTATTGCTTCGCCAATATACCTTGCATCATTTGAATATTGGGTTTCAGAAATTGACACTTGTAAGTAGAACGCGGACAGCTCGACCTTTGGACCCTGCTTTCACTTTCTCTGATGACCTCGCCTTGTACGTGTATGAGGTGATTTTTGAATGACGTCATCTGTGACCTCGCCGTTAACGTGTACTAGGTCTTTTGGAAAATTTTTTGCTGACGTCAATGCCGGCAGGGATTTTTTGGGGAAATTTTAATTAACGCCACTTTGGCATAATGACGTACGTCTTACCTTGAAATAAAATAGTGCAATAAAGATAAAAAAATATATATTTGTCTCTCTCATTTACATACATATTACATTCAATACTACAATACATGAAAATATTAAGCAAACGTTGGATCACATGGACATCTTCTTCTTCATCTGCTCGCGATGGAGATGTGGTACTGCTGCATCCTTCTTCAACGCACATATTTCCCAACGGTCTTCATCTTCTGTAAATCGAAAAAGAAATTAAAATAAACACTAAATGTAATAAATTGAATGGAAATTTTTTAAATATTTAATAATGAATCATAAAAAATCATAACTTAGCGCTGTAAAAATTAAAAAAATACACAACGTAAAACAATATGGCGGAATTAAAACTTATCTAATGAAATGAATTGATTAATAATTAAGTTGCGACATCTAGTGCCGCCTCATACTATCATTCGAAATGTAAAATAAAATGATTAAGATTGTTGTTTATTAAAGAAGTAATCTTACAATCCAAAAATTAATGTTATAAAACTAAAAATTTTAAATAAAAATGTTGAGACGTATGTTAAATAATTAATCACGATATAAAAAAATTAGCGCTGTAACACTAAAAATGTTCAAATTCAAACAACAAAAGTGGTGGAATTATAAGAAAGAAATTTGTAAAGTGTAAATTATAAAATAAAGTAAATAAAAAAACTACAAGTTCTTGGTTGATAAAATGAATTTTGAAACTGATTAAGAAAAATTAGATGTTGAATACGATAATGTGTTTGAACAAAATCAAAATTACAACATCATGCAAAGGTAATATTAAAATCAAAAATTAACGACACGCAAAATAAAAAAATCAACGCCAAACAAGCAGAATTAAAAGGAATTACTACATCATGCATTACAGAATAACGTTTATAACACGGTTCATAGATTAAAAAAAACAAATTTTGTAACGTAAAATCGAAACTTAGCGCTGCAAAGATAAAAATACTCAACGTTAAAATCAAAATGGTTGATTTAAAAACAAACACAAATAAAAATTTTAAATTAAGAAACTAATATTTAAAAATAATAAAGCAAAGTTAAAATAAAAAAAAATAATAATAAAAACGTACTTACCCCTACATACACAAGATCTGACACTACCGGTGGTTGAAAATAAACTGTAATATTGTAATTAGAAATCGTAATTAGCCCTAATCACGTCACGCGGTATTTTCCTTCGCTGTGCGAATGACGTGTACCTGCATACCGAAACGATTAAATAAATTTTCTATTGTCATATTGTTAAACGAATCTTAAAAATAATTCTAAATAGATAAAACTTTGAGAAAATTGGAATACGTTAGCAATCTATAAGAATAATGTGCAAACGAAAAACTGTAAACATTTCTGCCGTGGTAAATTAAACGAATTTTAATAATTGTACAACTGCAATCTTTTTCAACATCACTCTGTAGCTCTAAACTAAACCAACAGTAAATTGGATGAACCATATAGATGAATAATAGATAAAACAAAAACTTATTTACAAAATTAAAAATTAAAGATTATTTAAAAAATAAAGGAATAGTTTTTCAAAAAAAAAAATGTTAAAATGCACTTTTCAACTATTAGAAATTTGTCGATGGCCATTAATCCACAAGGACTATTAATGTTTCGCTGGTGAAATTTTAACGACACTAATGAATAATTGACATTCCTCTGCTTTCAAAAATGCATAGTTTCTAGTGAATCATTGCAAATATTTAAAAATAATGTAAAATTTTAAGAAAAAACGTAAAAGATTTCATTCAGAATTTTGTTTAAAGAAAACAATAAAGTACATTCGACAAACGAACCATCAACAACAAATGCGTGACATAAGAATTAAACATGTTCTAAAAATGATTTCGCGTTTCCGTTTACAAAATCGGAAAAACTAAACGTAAAATGTAAAAGTTACTCAAACAAACTAAAACTGATGTAAAAATATGAAACAGGGTACAGCAATATTTTCAATTTAAACATCTAAAGTCTTCTTAAGAATACAAATTATAGATTTTATGCACTGATTGAAATATAGTTTTGGAATAACAAATTGTTAGCCTTTATTGAAAATATAGCGGGAATAAACAAATTAATGCCTTATTTCTTAAATTGTTATTCAAGTAAAACATAAACCTTTAAACAAAATGATGTTAAAAACCAATAGTTACACCTAACAACGGCTTTTAATGCTTGACAAATACATTCGAATTTACAAATTCTTTTGTTGTTTAATACATACTTACAAATTTAATAATTTTTAGGGTATAGAACGTTAATGATCATTGATCTTAAGTAGGAAAACTACAGATTTTCATCTGAATTTCAAAATTTCTTATATTTTACGCCACAACTAAAAAAACTAGAATTAAATTTAACTAGAATTACTCAAAATATGCGTTAATTAGAATGCATCGATAAAATACCCAAATTACGTGACGTCACAAACTTAATTATCCAACAATCTTCACCATTCAATAAATTTAATTTACTAACTTCCAAAATCATTTATGAAACTCAAGGAACATTTAGTTTCTTTAATGTATATTCTACAAACATCAAAATCTCAAATCAAAAATTCCAAATTTATACTCTTTACCTAAAATACATAAAACCAACCATCCTATTAGACCAATAGTTAATTACAAATCTTCACCAACATACTTTATTTCTAAATTTCTATCCCGCGTTATATCAAAAGAAATTAATTTCAAACCATCTTATTCTATCAAAAATACAATTAAATTAGTAGAAAATTTATCTAAACCGAGAATCATTCTAAGGAAGAGTATAAGACGTTTACAAAAAAAACATTTTATTATTACGGTAGTGGTTCTAACAAAAATCAAAAAGAAACATTACAACGATAACGCATAAGATTCTTTTGTAACATGTAGGCGAACACATAACAATGATGCTAAGTATCTCGAAATGTACACGTTTGACAAATGCAATTTATCACATTGAAATTTTTGAATTATACATTAAACATCATAGTCTTCAAACTTTATTCACAATGCAAGAGTTTATATTGAATAAAGTAAAAGATGTTAACTCACATAATCTGAACCTTGAATGATTCTGTAATGATGTTCAATCAGCTTCAGATGACGAATATAAAAATTTGAAGGAAGCAATTAAATATGTTTTAAGATATACTAAAAACTTATTGTTACACGACTTGTACTATACTTACTAATTTTCTAATTGATGAAATTAAAAATACGACTTCGTGAATAATCAAAATATACATATTTTATATTTATACTAACGTGAATGTAAATAAAGTATTTCAATATAGATCATACGGGTCTTGTATGATCACATATAGTTAATTCTTAGCCCTGGGCAAGCTTACCCATATACACTATCTGCTAAACATAATTTCATGATGTATCGCATATGTAATTGATTTTTGGGTAGTCAACAGTTACGTTGTGATTATATGATTTTTAACGTTAATGAATAGACTAAAATTTAAAAAAAACACTGCATACACACTTAAACAACATTGACGAGGAGCTGATCATTTCAGCATCTTCGTCATTACCTTCCCAGGAGTTCTATTTCATGTAATGCCTTATTTATAAATAAATAAAAAGATTCGATTTTTAACCTTTGCATGTATAGGCCTGTATCACAATATTTAATTCTTCAAAATTTTGTGTAAGTATATCATCTATATTTGGCGTGAAAAGGTACAATAGGAAAACATCTTTATTTAAAACGTGCCAATGAAAATGTAATTATAGACAATTCTTTGTTAAACTACAATCTTTAATATTCTTTGAAGAAAATCAGATTCTGCACGTCTACATTAGATTAAATTAAAGATAATTGTTAAATAATAACAAAACTATTTACACTTTTGGTAAAATATTAACGTAAACAATAACAATAGTTACTATTATGTAATAATAATGATAATATTAATTTGTGAGATTTTCTAAAATTACAAAGAAAATAAATCAATTACCTAATGAGACCAAAAACGTTATTAAAATAAATTTCTTAATACACCTTAAATTTTCTAATTAGAACACAATATATAACTGTGCGATCAAAAATGTAACTTTTAACTAAATTAGTCATACTAATTGTTTCAGCAATGCTATATAATACAGATATTCTATTTTAAAAAGCTAGTTTTATTTTCATATTCAGCAAGAAGCAATGGTTCGACCAAAAATAACCAAGTCTATGAACGCGTTAATTACTCGTTTATTAAAAATCCTAGAATTCTAAATAAAGTGCTGTGTAAATTTGTTTCGTGTTTTAAACCTACAACCTCGTGGAATAATTATCAAACAAAATATTTAAAATTAATCACTTACAAATATATCACTAACCTTTTAAAGCAAACGATAATAAATTGTTATTAAAATTGAAGCATGAAGAAACTGCCGAAGAGTTTTCTTTTTAACGAACGGTCAAAATGGGACCAATTAGAAGATACATATATACAGTATAATCCGGAAACTAAAGAAGTTACAACTTTTATACTTCCATCTTTTATCAATAGTGATGACGAAGAAACCGACATCGATTTAGATACTGATGACGACGAAGATAATGGTAGCGATGACGATTGAAAATAGTGAGGAAACAGATGACACAACAAAATCAAGACCATCGATTTCGTATACCAAATCAAACGATCAATATCAAGTGCTCAACCGTTAACGCCTTTAAAAATTAAAACTGGGAAAGAACACTTCCAAATATACTACCGACATTTCTTCAGAGTTCGAAACAGAAGCTGATAAAGTACTTCAACAAAATAACAAAGTTGTATTAAGTTATTTATTCGATAAAGATAATGAAAGCGTTTTCAAATTGTTACTCAACAAGCTTGAAAAATGCTCAATTTGTTGGGAGATGAAACCATTAAAGATTTCCATTATATCGTTGAATGTTCTCATTCTTTCTGCCACACTTGTATGAATACCTTAATATCAATACGACAACACCTGGATGTGCTTGCGCTATTTGCAGAAAAATATTTTTAAGGGTGTGAAAATGTCATACGATACACGTTTCAAAGTATCGCATCAAATATATTTCAAGAACGATTAATTGTATATTATATCTCGTATTGTAAAACATATATAATGTATTTTATAAACAACAATATATTGTTTTAATATTATAATTTGCAATATTTACAGTATTGTATCTTGTAAATCGTTACTTATTTAAAATTTAAACATTAATTTTTAATATATTTATACACTATAATAATTTACAATGCAATCAGTATATAACTTTGTCGCAAACTTTTTATAATCAAGCTTACATGAAGTATGATTTTTTTGGTTATTCGATATTTGTAAAAATAATAATAATAAATTTTTGCTTCGAAGGATTTGGCACCAATCAGGTGTAGCTTACCATATAACTCTTCAGCAGCAATCACTGAAACTCTTATTCTTTTGGTTCTACTAAGACAGAACCTCAACTTTCTTGATGTTTCAATTTTTTAATTAATTCTTAAATGTATGCTGAGGCTTATTACAACAAAATGAATTTGTTAATGATGTACTAATTGTAATTAGTATATGACCTTTTAATAGTAGAATATTGTGGTTAGTGACAAAAGTGTTCATTAACAATTAAACATTGTGCCGTTTTCAAATTTTTAAATATCTGAAGGTGCTATATAAAGGTTTTGAGAAATGTCTAAATGCATTGTAGTATTCGGTAATATGCATTCCAAGACGAGCATCTTCCTGTGTTAGAAGGCCGACTGTTTGAAGACAGTTATGACTGACTCGACGATTAATTTAAGTATGGAAAGTTCGGGTAAGATGTTTAAGGTTTTGCTTGCATTAGTAAAATAATAATTTTTTTGTTATCATTAAGTTAACAGTATATTTGTCATAGATGTATTTGGTACTCCTAATGCAGAGGGTATATACGAGGACGAATTACCTTGGTGTGAAGCGGATCGACAAACTTTGCGTGAATCGGAAGATAACGAAAGCGTCATTGAAATCATTTCGATCTCATCTGAAGGTACCTATAAACAATATTCTTTTTGTTTGTACATTTATGTAATTCAATTTATAGATAACCCTGAAGAGGAGGCATCGAGTATAGCCGCTGATGAAATGGAATTTGAAGAGGAGTTGCCTGAAGGCATAATCGAAGTCTTGGATTTTATCGAGTATCTTTTTAATTAACAAAATTATACAATTTTATTTATTAATAAAAAACCATTATATTTTTACAACTATGTTTGATTTTGTAAAAATTTACATTTTGTTATAAAAAATATAAATAAGAAAGCTTCTTAATCATTATCGTCACCGCTGTATTCTTCAAATAACATTGAAAGCCAAATAGTAGTGTAAATCTGCCTTTAATGAAACATTAAGTTAACCTGCGTTTTTTAATTGATATTTAAAATTTGAACATAGTAGTCAATATACCCTATTAACAAACAAATGCGCGCTTTGAAGTCTATGACTCAGGTTTAATTCGGGTAAATACAAAATTTAGAGTTTTTAGTTAAATGCAATGGTTTGTAATTGTATCTTTTTTCGTCAAATAAAGATGTTTTTCTGCAAAAGATTTTTTAGCAAAATTAGACGTTATGCTGCCAGATCCTTTGAAGGGATAAATGGCGAATATTTTTTTATTTATTATTATTATTTATTTTAATTATCGGTTATGTTTTTTGAATTAGACTAGTTCAAACTTAATGTAGGATTACTTCTCATCAAATGTAGTACTTGTATATAGTAAATAACTATTATGTTACATATTCAAGTTATATATTTGATTGCATTTGTAGTTTATATTAGTGTATAAAGTTATATATACATTAAGCCGCATAAATATTAAATAAGTAACGATTTACAAGATACAATACTGTAAAGATGTGCAAATTATAATATTAAAACAATATATTGTTGTTTATAAAATACATTATATATGTTTTACAATACGTATAATATACAATT
>JALBCR010002720.1:0-163912 GCA_030710515.1 Abscondita cerata
AATTAGGCTAACAAGCCTCTCACCTACCTCTCACCTCATCAGGCAGTTCCCTAATTAGGCCTCTCACCTCATTAGGCTGTTGTTGTCAACAGGCTGTTGACGCAGGCATTCTATTTAATTACTTGTTTTTGTTTTTGAAGACGTCAATGGAAAATACGGCCTCTCACCTCATTAGGCTGTTGTTGTTGAAGTTGATTCCATCATGGCGGATGTTTCGGCGGTCGATTTGAATTTCCAACATGGCGTCCCATCATGGCGTCCTAAAGTTTTTTTATGTATTTAAAAAACTTGGTTGAGATTCGAACTTGCAACCATTGCATTACCGAGCCAAGGCTTTAACCACTAGGCTACGGCGACAATTGAAAGATGGAGTTTGAAGTTTGTATATAGCTGTAAAGGTTGATTAAGATGAATTAATGATGGTGTAAAATGTAGGATAAGACCTGTTGATTAAAAAGTTGAATAAGGATAAAACATTTAATAAACAAGATGAAAAAGGATAAAAAACATATTTATCACTCTCATACTTATAAACTAATTCACAAACAAAAATAGCAACTACTTAACGCCATTTTGTATGACGTATAATTTAATAAACAAGATGAAAAAGGATAAAAACATATATTTATCACTCTCATTCATTATAAACTAGTTCACAAAACAAAAATAGCAATTACGTACAGCCATTTTGTATGACGTATGATTTAATAAACAAGATGAAAAAGGATAAAAACATATACATTTTCACTCTCATACTTTTATAAACTAGAAAACAAACACGAAAAACAATTACCTAAAGCGATTCAATATGGCTGTCAAAACCAACATTTTTCTTTATTAATTACATTAACCAGGGCTTTAACAAGTACTTTTAAATTTATGGCTGATTAAAAAAATTTAACATACTGAGGTTCGAACCATTAACGATTGATACACAAACTTTTGTAAACAGATGACACCATTTTCATGACGTATGATTTTAAAAACATACCTGTTCAACATGTTAATTACATTAACCATGGCTTTAACAACTAGTTTTGAATTTACATTTGATGTAAAAAAAAACTTTAACATACTGAGGTTCGAACCATTAACGTTTGATACACCACTACATATTTAACAACTAGTTTTTAACTTTACATTTGATTAAAAAACTTTAACACTTCAGGGTTCGAACCATTAACGTTTGATACACCATATTTAACAACTAGTTTTTAACTTTACATTTGATTAAAAAAACTTTAACACTTCAGGGTTCGAACCATTAACGTTTGATACACCACCACATATTTAACAAGTAGTTTAAAAAAAACTAACATACTGAGGTTCGAACCATTAACGTTTAAACCAGCACTACGTATTTAACAAATAGTTTTTAAAAAAAAACTTTAACATACCGAGGTTCGAACCATTAACGTTTGATACACGTATGTGTTAAGGAAAATAAAAAAACAACAAGGAGGATAAAATTTTATTTGCATCTCTGTTACACAACACATTTACAAGTACCAATAACTATATATTTTTAATTGGAAGAATAAAGAAAGCAGGAAACAAATTTTATTTCTCTCTGTTTCACACACAATATAAAATTATTTTACAAAGATATGAAACATTACAACTTCAGAGTTCCATCTATGAATGGCACACCATATCTAGCATTCGTTTACCAGTTTGAGAACCATTTTACGATGTCACCAAAAAATTTTCTTTCTGCAAACGTAGAGTTATTCCTCTCCAGCATCTGTAATTTGAAATAAAAAATAAAACCACAAACATTTTAAAAAAGTATTAACAAGAATCAATTTAACAACAAAATTTAATACTCAAAAGTTGAGAACTATTCATTAAAAATACGTGAATTGAAAACAATTCATTTTTAAAAGATTAAAATTAATAATAACACTCACCTCTTTCGATTTTCGATAGACATACCAATTTTAACGATGTGGAAAGATCTACATTTAAATTCAGACTTGACGCATTCACAAGATTGGGCATGGAGAAAGCCATTATTAATTTTGTCCAAATATATCGTTGTACACTAACAAATATTATCATTACCTTGTATTTTATACCCGAAAATTCGAAAATAACATCGTTAATTGTGTTTTCTACATTAAAAAGTGAAAGATCAACTTTCAAAATTTCCTGCTAATTAGGTTTGTTATATTGCTGTTATAAAGAAACGTTTTTGACAAACTTTTTGTTAACAATACATATCAATTAATTAAAATGTAAAAGTAAGATGATCTTATATCGAGAATGAGATTTTTGAAATCAAAATACCGAAAATCTATCATACACAAAAACATTTAATGTACTCATTTCAATGTCAACAAAAACTTGGTTGGATTCAAGGTAATTAGTTGAAAAACAATTTCTATTCTTAATATGCTTTTAGAGAGGTCGTATTTTCCATTGACGTCTTCAAAAACAAGTAATTAAAAATTTCCAAATCTATTAATATGTTTTCACAAATACAGATGCAATTAAAAATAAGTTTTCGTAAGATAAAAATAAATAAAATAATTGCAAAATTGTCTTATAAGGTTAAACTATTTTAATGGATGAAAAATTCAAGGAGAATATTACATTACAAGATTTAGTTAATAAATTTCCACATTTTGTATCCCTCACAATAAAAATTATATGGAATCTCACTCTGTAACTCTAAACCTACAGTAAATCGGGTAAACCATATAGGTGGTTAATAGATAAAATAAAAAAAACAAAAACTTTGAAAAACACAAACGTTTTAAATGAATTAAATTAAACAAAATACAATATGATAAAAATTAAATTAAAGAATGCACTTTTCTACTATTAAAAATTTGTTGAAAGCAATTAAGCCATAAGGACTTTTAATGTCTCGCTGGTGAAACTGACATTACAACTTTCCCAAAATTGCATACTATTAAATTAAAAATAAAACCAATTATTTCTTAACTCATCTGACTTCACAAAATTACAATCTTCACCATTCAATAAATTTAATTTACTAACTTCCAAAATCATTTATGAAACTCAAGGAACATTTAGTTTCTTTAATGTATATTCTACAAACATCAAAATCTCAAATCCAAAAATTCCAAATTTATACTCTTTACCTAAAATACATAAAACCAACCATCCTATTAGACCAATAGTTAATTACAAATCTTCACCAACATACTTTATTTCTAAATTTCTATCCCGCGTTATATCAAAAGAAATTAATTTCAAACCATCTTATTCTATCAAAAAAAATACAATTAAATTAGTAGAAAATTTGCCTAAACCGAGAATCATTCTAAGGAAGAGTGTAAGACGTTTACAAAAAAACATTTTATTATTACTGTAGTGGTTCTAACAAAAATCAAAAGAAACATTACAACGATAACGCATAAGATTCTTTTGTAACATGTAGGCGAACACATAACAATAATGCTAAGTATCTCGAGATGTACACGTTTGACAAATGCAATTTATCACATTGAAATTTTGAATTATACATTAAACATCATAGTCTTCAAACTTTATTCACAATGCAAGAGTTTATATTGAATAAAGTAAAAGATGTTAACTCCCATAATCTGAACCTTGAATGATTCTGTAATGATGTTCAATCAGCTTCAGATGACGAATATAAAAATTTGAAGGAAGCAATTAAATATGTTTTAAGATATACTAAAAACTTATTGTTACACGACCTGTACTATACTTACTAATTTTCTAATTGATGAAATTAAAAATACGACTTCGTGAATAATCAAAATATACATATTTTATATTTATATTAACGTGAATGTAAATAAAGTATTTCCAATATAGATCATACGGGTCTTAATATTTTTTCAACGTGTATAGTTTAGTTTTATGAGCTGGTAAAACCATTTCATTATTATAAAAATTGACAAAAAACAACTTTCAAAAATCTTGTTAATAGAATGACGTATAACAATAATTAACTGAATGGTATAAAACCGTATACCAATCACTACAATACATCATAAACAAGTCGAGTCAAAAATAAGAAACCTGTTAAAAGAAAAATAATAAAAACGTAAGTTATTATTTATAATAGTTTATTGAAAAAAACTACTATATGTGTTACATTTTATTGTAATTTTATTTATTTTATTTTTTAATTTTATAGAATGGATTTATCGATATTAAACAAGGCAGCTATGTCTCAAACAACTGAGTTACCAACGTTTAAATCTTCAGATCTAGAGGTGGGTAAAAATACCCAATATCGAAGATTGTATTAGGAACGTCCAAATGGGGAAGATATGCTTTATGCATAACCACCACATGTAAAGTTTTTCTACCAAAGAGAGTGGTTGAAGTATTGACGGAGGAGTTCACCAAGAGTTTACAACCTGAAGCAATCGCATTGATTAGTTTAGGTGTAAAATGTTCATCTGTTAATCTTGTATTCGAAAATATTTGATTTTAATAAATATTTTAATATTTTATTTGGGATTTATTTAGTTAAATATACTCATAAATCGTTTAATCGTTTGCTAGAAAAATAGTTACAATAATGAATCGTATTCAAACGTATTTAATTTAATTTTAAATGAAACTACTAATTCTATGAAACAACTGGACAATGTTTAACTTCATCATTACGTTTTTTAATTATACAATTTGCATATATTTAAATCTATTAAGAAGTTGGCGGAATCTAAAGTGTTAGGTACTAAAAAAAATTTTTAATAAAAATGTTGAATTAATAATTTTGTAAACTATTAAGATGTGAAATTGATTTTTGTGTAATCATTGTGTATAAGTTTGTACAAAAATTAAAATTGTTTAAACTAATAAGACTGTTTTTGCATAAATACACTTGAATAGTTTTACCTAAGATCTTTTTCGATAACAGGTATATAATCATTGGTTGATTTCTTCAACACTGCAGCATCTTCTTTTTGACGAATAAAAAAAGGTTTATTTAGTTAAATATACTCATAAATCGTTTATTCGTTTGCTAGAAAAATAGTTACAATAATGAATCGTATTCAAACGTATTTAATTTAATTTTTAAATGAAACTACTAATTCTATGAAACAACTGGACAATGTTTAACTTCATCATTACGTTTTTAATTATACAATTTGCATATATTTAAATCTATTAAGAAGTTGGCGGAATCTAAAGTGTTAGGTAATAAGTAATTTATTTTATTTTAAAAAACCAGAACTTAAATGAAAATGGCACTTAATAAGAAAACAAACAAACGTATGTGTTAGTTCAATTTTTATTGAATTAAATTTCATTTTTGTATTAATTTCTTCAACACTGAAGCATCTTCTTTTGAAACTATTAAGAAATTTGAAAAATGTTAATCTTTTTATACGCATTAGAAAAATTTGAATGTAACTACTTGAGTAGGTTTAAACGTCTTTTCTATAAAAATTTGAAGCCCTAATAAATTATTGATCAGTTAGTTTTTTCACTACATCTTAATTGATTTTAATTACCTACTTGCAATGGAGTGAACCGTTCTAGAAATAAAATGCAAAGTTTATTTTGAACATTAAATAAAATTTAAAAAATTAAATAGTTGTCATGTATACTCAATGTATTACCAAACATCCGGTATGATGGAAATATTTGAAATCAAAAATAGGTAATTAATAATTTTGTAAACTATTAAGATGTGAAATTGATTTTGTGTAATCATTGTGTATAAGTTTGTACAAAAATTAAAATTGTTTAAACTAATAAGACTGTTTTTGCATAAATACACTTGAATAGTTTTTACCTAAGATCTTTTTCGATAACAGGTATATTTGCAAAAATATAATTTTAAAACATGTAGAAAGTTGTTTGTCAATTTTAAATAGAGGATTTCAAATAAAATCATTCGTTATAACATTAAAAAATAAAAAAATTGTTAATTATAAACGTTGCAATGAAAATAAAGAAATCATTCGTTAACATTGAAATGAAATTGGTTAAATAAATAAAAAACAAAACCATTATAAACTTTTAATGAAATTAAATAAAACGTCAAGATAGTGTTAAAATAATTTTTAAGTTGTTTCTTAGATTGGTTTACAATTGGTTGAATTTATTGCCACACAAAAATGTTTTATACAACTTTATAATTAACAATTTTTTTATTTTTAATGTTATAATAAATGATTTTTTTGAAATGCTCTATTTAAAATTCGAAAACAACTTTCTACATGTTTTAAAATTATATATTTGCAAATATTCCTATTATCAAAAGTTCTTGGTATTTAATCAATTATTTATGCAAAAACAATCATGTATCTAAACAATTTTACATTTTTAACATAAACATACCCAATGATTAAACAAAAATCTTACATGTTATTCAGTTTAAAAATTATTAATAACTATTTTGTTCAAATATTTCCATCATCGGATGTTTAGTAATACATTGATATACATATTATTTATTATTACAATTTCATTAATATTCAAGTAAACTTTTGCATTTATTTCAGAACGATTTCAATCCATTGCAAGTAACCGGTAAAATCAGGTAAGATTAGTGAAAAACTAACTTTTCGGCATTTATTAGGAGCTTCAAATTTTATAAGAAAAGACGTTTAAACACTCAGCCACATTCAAATATTACAATGTAAAATTGACATTTTTCAGATTTCAACTGTAGTTTCAAAGAATAACAATTGAAGAAATAATACAAAAATGATTTAATTCAATAAAAGACTAATACATACGTTTGTTTGTTTTCTTTATTAAGTGCCATTTCCATTTAACGGTTTTTATAAAATAAAAATTACACCTAGCACATAGATTGCCAACTTTACATAGATTTAAATATATGCATATTAAAAACTACATGTTAGTTAAACATTGTCTGTTATTTCATGTTAGTAGTTTCATTTAAAAATCAAATTAAATACGTTGATTCATGTATGCAACTTATTTTTGAAACAATAAACGTTTATGGTATGATTTACTTAATTTCTTTCAAAAAAGATGCTGAACAGTAATGATATACCTATTATCGAAAAGATCTTAGGTAAAACTCTATTCGAAAGTGTAATAGGTAAAAAACTATTCAGAAATGTTATTTATGCAAAAACATTATTGTGGTTTAGAAACAATTTTATTACTTGTACAAACTTACACATGATTACAAAAAATCATTTTCATCATAATAATTTACAAGTATTAATTCCTTTTAATAAAATTTTTTAACAATTTGTACGCCACACTGCTTTAATAGATTTAAATATATGCAAATATATAATTAAACATCATGATAGTTAAACATTTTCGAGTATTTCATAGAATTAAACAGTTTCATTTAAGAGAGCCAAATTAAATAACCCGGAATACATTCTTAACCTTATTTTCTAACAAATATTAAACATTTATGGCTTATATTTAACAAATAACCAAATAAAAATAGTAAATATTTATTAAAATCCTTTTCGAATACAACAGGCGAAAGACACACACCTAAACTAGTTCAATGCGACCTTTCAGTGTAAACTTCTTTGATGAACTCTCGTCTCAACCACTATTAGAAAAGCACATGTGGTGGTTATACCTAGCCTCTCTTCCCATTTAAACATTCCTATACATCTTCGGCTGTAGTATTACCCACCTGCAAATGCAGGTTTTAAACGATGTAACTCAGTTATTTAGTACCTATTCTGCTATTTATATCGATAAATCCCAATTCTATAAGTAAAATTCAAAACAAGCAAAGTACATGTAACACTATATAATTTTTCAATAATTTTATTATATAATAACACGTTTAATATTTTCTTTAACAGGACTGTACACGACTCGGTACCTTCTATGATATGATTTAGTAGTGTATACGGTTTTCGGTGAATTATTGACCCACTCTGTTCTATTTTGCGAAGCGCTTTGTCAATTTGTAATGTGAAATGGTTTTACCAGCTGTAAAACACATTAGCAATAATATTCCCGCTATGTTATTTAAATACTTTACCCATTCACGTTAATAATACTCAAAAAATATGTATATTACGATTTCATCTGAACCTTGTACAAATCATTCAAAAGAATGAAACCAAGTATGAGTACAGTGTCGATAACAATAAGTTTTTAGTATATCGCTTTCAAAACATATTTAAGCAGCTCGCTTTCAAATTTATTCAAGATCAAATGCTGAAGCTTGTTGGCATGTTACATTCGAATTTCAGGTATGGGAGTTAACATCTTTTACTTTTATTCAATATAACTTTCTTGCAGGCCCCGAACACTATGATGTTTGTGTATAATCAAAAATTTCAATGTGACAAATTGCATTTGTCAAACGTGTTACATCTCGAATACTCAGCATTGGCTATGTGTTCGCCTCATATTTTAAAAAGAATCTTGCTTAGTTGTAATTTCTTTGTTAAGTACAGTAATAATAAAATGTTTTTTGTAAACGTCTTACACTTTCTTCCTTTGAAAACTGATTGTTTAAGCTAAGTATACTATTGTAATTTTTTGATAAATAAATGGTTTGAAAACAAACTTTCTTTGATAAAACAGAAATAAGTATGTTAGTAAAATTATATTGATCTAAAGATGGTTTGATTTATATATTTTAGGTAAAAAATTTAAAAATTTGATTTGGTTTGCTGTTTATTAATATACATTAAAGAAAGCAATGTTCATCAGTTTCATAAATGTTTTGAAGTGGCTAAATAGATTGTGGTGGAGTATTTTGTGTCAGGTGAATGTTTTTAGCCATTCAATTTATGACAATATGCAGTTTGGAAAGTATGTCAATTTCTAACTGTGACGATAAGCATAAAATCCAGTACTTTCAGTACAATAATGTAGAAAGATGCATTCTATTGGTACATCATAGTATGACACATTTATTTATTATTAAGCTGTTTGTGTTTTTTCAAAGTTTTGTTTATTACATCATTAACCACCTATAATTTACCCATTTATGTCAGGTTAGAATTACAGAAATTAATTTTTTATTGTGAGAATATAAAATTGAAATTTATTAACTTATTAATGTATATTCTCATGGTACAAATCCGGCAAAATAGTTATAAGGCAATTTTACAGTATTATTTTATCTTACAAAACTTTTGTACAGTGCAATCTGCTGTGGCAATGACAATATAGATTGAAGTACAGTTACTGTTTTTGAAACTCGTGAAAATCGACCTCTCTAGCATATTAGAAAATAAGTGTTTTTCGCAGATCTGCTGAAGTCCAAAAGAGATTTTGTTTTTATTAATAATGCGACCATGTTTTATTAATGTATGATGGGCAACGTATTTTATTTCAAAAATAAATTCTTATGAATAAATGCTATTGATATGTTGTATTAACAAGCACTGCTATAACTTTAATATAACAAACCTAGTCCTTAAAAGTTTTGAGGTACAATCTTTCTTTTAATAGTAAGCACAATTAACTGATATTTCGAAAATTTTCGGTATAAGCAGTATATTTATTGAGTATGTAACGTTGCAGACAATTTCCAGCAAGCATATGTTTGATATCAGAATCTTAAATCTTCCCATCTGAATGTATGTGATAAAAAAAACAAGTCAACAACTAATAGTTAATCTTTAAGCTATTGTGCTTAATTACGGCCTATGAATAATTTCCAACTTTGAATTAATGCGTTGTTGTTAAATATTTTTAAAATGTTTGTGTTTCTTTTATTTCAATCCAGGCTCTTTGGAAAAATAACTCTACGTTTGCACTTTGGTGATGCAATAGCAATAAACAAATACTGAATATGTGTGCCGACAATGAACAAAGTTACAATATTTCTTATCTTTAACAAATTTTTATATGTGTGAAAACAGAAAGAAGCATTTCTATTTTCAGTAAAAAATATATATATTATTGTACTAAGCTGTGTGCAAAGATACAAATAAGCTGCTCCTCCTTATTGTTTTTATTTTCACTAACACATACGTGTATCAAATGTTATGGTTCGAACATCTTATATTAAAGAACAAATATTGTTAATACAGTGCTAATTCGCTGTTAATGATTGAACACTCGGTATGTTTTTAAACTACTAAATGATGGTATCAAAATACTAATCCAAAATTTTTTAATCAATGTAAAGTTAAAAAACGAGTTGTAAAATATGTGATCATCAAACAGATCGACCTAAATGTTAGTTTCAAACTACTGTTAAATTTTTGTAGTGCTGGTACAAACGTTATGGTTCGAATTTTCAATATGTTAAAGTTTTTTAATCAAATGTATTCAAAACTAGTTGTTAAAACCAATGGTTAATGTAATTAACATGTTGAACTGAATACATGTTTTTAAATCGTCATAGAAAATGGTGTCGTACGTTTGTTATCATCGTTATGGTAAAACACATCCGCTATAACAAAGTAATTGTTAAAAAATGGTATATGATATAAAACAGAAAATTTGTTTTCTTAATCCTTTGAAAGCAGTGTTTTTTTCATGTTTATTTTCTAGTTTAAAAGTATGAGTGACTAAATCTATGTTCTTTTTATCCTTTTTAAATCTTGTTTATTAAATGTTTAATCATACAGATAGTGCATGTTATGACCTGTTAATGTTTAATTTATAATGAATAGTATTAAATATATGTCTTTTATCCTTTTTTCATCTTGTTTGTTATCATACGTCATACAAATGGCATAGTATTATTATAAATTTGTGAGCTCAACAATTGATAAATATGTTTTTATCCCTTTTTCATCTTGTTTATTAAATATTTTATCACTATTCAGCACAATCAGCAACTCTTTATCCCCATTTTACATCATCATTGAATAAATGTAATCATGCTTTAATATATACAAACAAAAAAAAAAAAATATGTTTTCGAAAAAAACAACCTTGTACAACAACTTTAATTTAAATCCTAGCACTGACTCTGAAACCATACTGGTTTGACAGGCCATAAATGAATCGCTTTTAGGTAATTGTTTTTCGTGTTTGTTTCCTAGTTTATAAAAGTATAAGAGTGATAAATATATGTTCTTTTATCCTCTTTCATCTTGTTTATTAAATGTTTAATCATACAAGATGGCGCTACGTGAGAATGTTATTTTTTGTTTGTTAATTAGTTTATAATGAATGAGAGTGATAAATATGTTTTTTTATCCTTTTTTCATCTTGTTTATTAAATGTTTAATCAACAGGTCTTATCCTACCATTTTCGCTTTTACCATACAATTAATCTGAATCAGCCTTTACAGCTATATATACAACTTCAAACTCCATCCTTTCAATTGTCGCCTTCAGCCTAGTGGGTTCAAACCTAGCAGCTCAATATATGTGCAGTAGTTTTAAGTTCGAATCTCAGCCAAGTTTTTTACCAAATTCATAAAAAAAACTTTAGGACATATGATGGGACGCCATGTTGGAAATTCAAATCGACCATGGCTTGAAACTCCGCCATGATAGGACGCCATGTTGGAAATTCAAAACGACCGTCCGAAACATCCGCCATGATGAAATCCTTCAGCAGCAACAGCCTAATGTAAGGTGAAGTAATTTTCCATTGACGTCAACAGCCTGTTGACAACAACAGCCTAATGAGGTGAAGGCCTAATTAGGGACCTGCCTGATGAGGTGAGAGAAGTAGGTGAGAGGCTGTTAGCCTAATGGAGCAGCTGCCTGAATCCTCAGCCCGCCAGGGGTTTGAAGGTGTGCCCTTCTACTTGCAGGGGTTGCACCAGCCACCAGGGACAGCGCATTCTAGTCGTCCGCCGGCGCTGGGTAGACCGCAAAGCCACATTCCAGCGGTTCCGGAAGCCGTGATCGAAATACGTTTTCTTTTGCGTTTTTATTACTAAATTCAGTACCTCTTTTTATTTTCATGTAATACATATATAAACTGTATATATATTATTTGGAAGCTTTCTTTGTATTTGTCTCCGACTAGAGCTACCCAGGCCGGCACGCCTACAAGTGTTAAAGTGTCAAATTAAAGGGTATGGATGTTATGTGGTTTCATCATCATTAAATTGTTTAATTTGCCTAAAACAATCTTCATGTCAAAGCAAGCGTTAGCTAAGATTAAGTAAAGGTACTGGTAGGAAGGCCATCTTTTTTTTTTGGAACAGATGAAGATAAACAATCCACTGCACTGTAACAGTCGGTTCGTACACTTCCAAATTTTTGTTAATAATGAGACTTACCGAAATGAGATGTAAAACAATCGGAAGAATTCTTACCTAATAATTGGTCGACTCACATTTCGAAAAGATGTTGTTTTAGGGATGCTATTACATTTTTAATTTATTAGCCTGAATGTAAAAAAAATTCCAACAATAAATAGATAATTTTGAAACACATTTAATGAAGGAATGAAAATTTATTGCACACAAAAAGTTAAAGAGGTTCAATCATAAATGAATAGTGAATAGTTTCTTAAAAATAAGTACGTGATTATAAAACTAAATACATCAGAAATAAGAAATATTATACTTAGCAAACAAAAAAAATTCAATTCGGCGAAGTTCAGGTCAGACGGTGACCTCCTAGTTAGATTCATTGGATTTCTGCGGGTCGGTAAATAAATTAAAAGTTAGTTTCTTAATTATATTCTTCTATGCAAAATTGATGATGATAAATAACAGCAACTAATCCCCTAAAACACAAACAAAAACCAAAAAAAAAAAAAAACAAAACCTTACAAAACATTACCTAGCATCAATACCTTATCATTAACCAAAATGTACACTCATGAAATTTAAAACTTGGACACCACAATTTCTGTAAACAAAAGTTTGCACATTGTGGTGCTGGCTTAAGGGACTTACAATCTAACAGCAGGTAGTCTCAGCAGGGGTTATCTTATAGAAGGACTGTAGAATGAATCATTACACTAAGCACGTTTTAGAAAATAGGTAATTTACGTTGCTTACTTAATTTTTTCTTTAAAGAATATATTTGAAGGTATCGCTAATTAAACACCATAGCTCGATTAATTATCGAATCAAAATTTTGTTTAGGAAATGTTTACAAAATAAAATTAGAAATAATTTTGATTTAAAAAACGTCTACAAGCAATAACTTTTAAATTAAATCAAAAAACTAAACATGGTTATTTGGGTTGACTGATTATTACTTATTTTTAAATAAATCTAACCTACTAATTATTGTAAGTTATTAAAAAAAAATCATTAAACTCTCTATTCATAATATTTAGTCCTTACAAAATGTATATTTTATGACGTTTCATTTTTTTCTGTAGTTAATATAAAAGTGAAAATAAAAACTAAGGCAATTCTTATTGTCAACGTATATATTTAGTTTTTGACAAGAATTTATTACATAATTATAATTAAGATACCAAGTTATAGTTTAAAATTAAATGAAAACTTTTTTTAAATAAAGGTATTACTATATAAATAAATATAAGAAATCAATAATGGGTGTGACCTCCATTATTATTGATACATTCTTGGAGGCGTCTGCTCATTGACGCTATCAAGGTATCAATATAATTAATATTAATCGTTTCCCATGCGGTATCAATGGCTGCAATTAGTGCATTACGGTTTACTGGTATAAAATTTGGCCCTTGTTGTCTTCGGATAACAGCAAGTATTCGAGCCCAAACATTTTCGATAATGTTAAAATCTGGGCTTTTGCTGGCCAGGGTAACAGCTCCAAGTTATTTGCTTGTATCCAGTTGCGCACAACCTGCGAAGTATAGGGTCATCATATCCCGATAGTTAATTATCGAATGTTCCAAGAAAATATGTGTAAATAGTAAATGGAATCTACTAACGTAACGTTAAGTCGTTAATTATAGTTACATAACTCTCCTTTCATAAGATATAGTTCATATTAATATGCTTATTGTAAAGCTTCGTACACACCTGAACAACAAACCGAGGAACAAACAGAACAACGAACCGAACGGCAATCGGAACATTAATTTGGACGGTGCTACGTACGAATTTTAGAACAGATTCGCAAGTCCTGATTGTTCCACGAACGGTTTGCGGCGGGGTTTTCTCCGACATCAAAGAAAATGCGCGCGAATGCGTTTGCAGGTTTGGACGAATCTAAACAAAACGGCGAACAAACTTATGCGGGAGAATTAAATTATTTATTTTTGTCCTCCCTTTTGTGGGTTTGTTGTGTTTTAGGTAATATTATGGAGTTGACAGAAGAAAAATGTTTTAAATTAATCAGTGTTTAAGAATGCAAGAAAAAATGATGTCCCTATTAGCATCATTTGGGCGGGAAATTTCAAAAAAAAAAAAAAGAGAAGTAAATTATAATTTTTACTCTTCTTTGTGCGTAAAAATTTGGTTGGCACTATCTTCTTGTTTTCCGCAATTTTCTCTTCTCAATAATAAATATATATGAACTGAAAACTACTGAAAATAATTATGGGAACAGCACAAACGTTCCGTTTGTTGTTCGGATTGAGGAAATCATAAAAGATCGTTTGTCGTTCTGTTTGACTTTCGGTTCGTTGTTATGTTTGTTGCTCGGTTTGTTGTTCAGGTGTGTACGAAGCTTTACAACAAGCAACAATTTTTTGGCGAATAAAGATTAGTTTGTGATGTAATATTAGAAACACAAATTTATATCATATCAAATTTATGACAACTTAAAACCAAGAACGTGTATGTTATTGCTAAGAAATTATTAAGGAAAAGCGCAATTGCAGTGTAAATATTTATAATTAGATATTTTCGAAAGTTTATAAGTCCTCTATTGTAATCTTAATACTTAAAAGAAAATCCTGTCCATTAGCATTATAAGGAAATGGCTTTTACTTTATGAATAAGTTTCAATAACAATAGAATATCCTTGCTTGTTTAATTTACTTCCTTTGAGTCATATTGCTCTAAGGGTTGTTACATTGGTCATTAGAAGTATGTAATAAATAAACAATTACCTACTGTTTGAGAAGGGGTAGTGTGAACCAATAAATAAAGTAAGAAATGTAAATTCCATTTTAGTTTAAAATTTCAAGTGTTGTGAAAATGCCACCTCATCTCGGTGCTGATTTGAAAGCGCGGATTGTTTCGGAATTAGCGGCGGGCCGTAGCGTGCGTGAAATTTCACGTATGTTAGATATACCAAAAGCACCGTAGGGCATTACCGAGTAAAATGGAATCTTGAACACACTTTGGAAAGAGCCATCGGAAGTGGTAGACCTAAAGTATCTACACGTGCTCAAGATCTCGAGTTGTTTCATTACGTAACAGAACAACCATTTGCTACATACTCCAGGGCTATAGCAGATACACATTTTCCCGGATGCCGTATAACTGCACAAAAAGATTAAAGGAGATGGGAATAAAGAAGTATAATGCTGCTGCGAAAGAAGTTCTCAGTGACGAAAATATGAGACGTCGTCTGGAATTTGCAAGGCGATATGTGAACGAACCTTTGGAATTTTGGAATCGAGTGATTTTTAGCGACGAAAAAACGTTCAATAGCCGCAACGATGGACCACTAAAAGTTTTTAGAATGGAAGGAACTCGTTACGAAAATAATCACATATGTCCTAAAAACGAAGTGGTTATTTTTCTGTGAATGTGTGGGGTTGGGTTAGCGCGCGGGGTCCAGGAGTTTGTTGGGCTATCGATGGACGTCTTGATTCTGCTGCGTATTTAGATATTTTGGAAACTATTATGAAACCTTCAGTCGAAGTGTTTTATCCAGACGAAGATTATATTTTTCAACAAGTAAGTATTCTTATTTCACTATACTTTCTCCAAAAAATAGTTCGGGATCTGTTGAATTAACATTTTCATAATGTATTTTTGTTGTTAAGGACAACGCCCTATTCATACTTCGCGGGTTGTGCGCAATTGGATACGAGAAAATAACTTGGAGCTGTTACCCTGGCCAGCAAAAAGCCCAGATTTTAACATTATCGAAAATGTTTGGGCTCGAATACTTGCTGTTATCCGAAGACAACAAGGGCCAAATTTTATACCAGTAAACCGTAATGCACTAATTGCAGCCATTGATACCGCATGGGAAACGATTAATATTAATTATATTGATACCTTGATAGCGTCAATGAGCAGACGCCTCCAAGAATGTATCAATAATAATGGAGGTCACACCCATTATTGATTTCTTATATTTATTTATATAGTAATACCTTTATTTAAAAAAAAGTTTTCATTTAATTTTAAACTATAACTTGGTATCTTAATTATAATTATGTAATAAATTCTTGTCAAAAACTAAATATATACGTTGACAATAAGAATTGCCTTAGTTTTTATTTTCACTTTTATATTAACTACAGAAAAAAATGAAACGTCATAAAATATACATTTTGTAAGGACTAAATATTATGAAATAGAGAGTTTAATGATTTTTTTAATAACTTACAATAATTAGTAGGTTAGATTTATTTAAAAATAAGTAATAATCAGTCAACCCAAATAACCATGTTTAGTTTTTGATTTAATTTAAAAGTTATTGCTTGTAGACGTTTTTTAAATCAAAATTATTTCTAATTTTATTTTGTAAACATTTCCTAAACAAAATTTTGATTCGATAATTAATCGAGCTATGGTGTTTAATTAGCGATACCTTCAAATATATTCTTTAAAGAAAAAATTAAGTAAGCAACGTAAATTACCTATTTTCTAAAACGTGCTTAGTGTAATGATTCATTCTACAGTCCTTCTATAAGATAACCCCTGCTGAGACTACCTGCTGTTAGAATTGTAAATGATACCCTTAAGCCCGCTTCACAATGTGCAAACTTTTGTTTACAGAAATTGTGGTGTCCAAGTTTTAAATTTCATGAGTGTACATTAAATTTTTTGTGGGGGGGGGTTTTGTTAGTGTTTTTTTTTTTTTTGGTTGGTTTTTTTTTTTTTTTTTTGTTTTTCTTTAATTTTTTTTTTTTTTTTTTTTTTTTTTTTTTTTTGTTGGTTTTATTCCGTATGTTCTCTGTAAAACGCATAACATAGAAATTTTACTATAGAAAAATTGAATTGCTCCACTAAGGCTATGAAATTTTCGTATAGACGTATACTTTACAATTAATTGTTATTTCGTGTTCTTTATTGTAATATTCTCTAATTTAATTTTTGAAAATGAAAAGTTTAAATGGCAAAGTAGGTATACAGTGGTAAAAGCTATAGAAAAACTTCTGCTTTGTTTGCTGCCCTTTTTCCTGATCAGTCAATTTCAAATAACAGTAATATCAGTTAACATTGATGAGAGTAGTGCGAGTATTTGAAGCAACTGGCAGTTACACATGCAGGTTCAACAAAACCAGAACATGGACCATGCCAACGATGAAAAAATTAATTTACTCACCGGTGAAGCATAAATATAGGTCATATCATTACCACTTCCAGAATATTCCAGAACCGATGCTGACAAAAGCAAGCAATTTTGTAAAACATTAATGGAGATGTGCAATAATGATATGAATTTTGTTAAGAATATTTGCTTTACCGATGAATGTTTGTTCAATTTCAATGGAGCACCAAACAATCAAAACTTTCGTTATTGGACACTCAAAACCCTTATTTATTTATACAAGCGCACACACAATACCCCCAAAAAGTAAATGTTTGGGCTGAAATATTCTCTAATACTATAATAGGCCCATTTTTTATTTAAGGGACACTTACTTTAAGTAGCTGAAGAAGATGTAGTTGTGTGGTATCAGCATGATGGGTAACCAGCACATAATGCAAATCAAACAAAACTACTTTTAACTTAAACACTGCCTAGGACCTGGATTGGAAGAGATGGGGAAATTATTAGTCTACTATGATCATCAGACTTGTCCCTCAATGACTTCTTTTTATGGTCTTTCGAAGGTTTACACCGACAAACGCCACAACACAATTGAGTCCTTTAAAAGATAAAATTGTGAAAGTTTGCTTCAGTATAGTAGCCAATATAATTTCAAACGTGCAACGAAACTTCTATAACCGACTAACACATTTATAGAAAAGAATTTTTACTACGACTCAATTAAAGCTTAAAACGACAATGACATTTAATAAAAAAAACCGTATTTGAAATATAACAATTTTATAATTGTTCTTGGATAGTTTGAAAATAAAAATCTGGTTGTGTTGACGTTTAGATTCTAGTACATCTTGAAATAGAAAATCAAAAAAATAAAATAGCAAATTAAATAATAAAGAACAAACCATTTGGTTTCCATTGCATCTTTACTCTCCTCTATTTTTTAATAATATAAAAATAAAATAAAATAATACCCAATAACTTACACTATTTATATTTGCCAAGTTAGTTTCATACCTTTTTGTTTTTATTTTAACATTAACTTTAAATTTTAATACTTTTCTTATTCTTCTGTTTATCTTTAATCTTATCTTCTCAATTTTATTTCAGTTTTTTCTCTTATTTCGTCAAACTTCAATTTCAGATAATAAATTATCAGCAGTTTTCATTCCATAATTTCATTCTTCAATTTTCCTATTCTTATAACAGGTTGTTTCTTCTTTATCTCCCTTAAATCTTCATCCAAAAATAGAACCAGTAGAATCATATTTCATCGTAGTTTTTTTTTTTAATTATTTTATCTAATTTATTTGATCGTAGATTCATATTTCTTCTTATAACTTCGATTTTACATAACTTTTCATAAAACTTACTAACCAACAACCTTCCAAAATGACTATCTTAAAGTAACGCTTATTTTCTAATTTATATAACTTAAATTTTCTTATCTATTTTTCATTATTACTTGCCCCTCCTCCCAACCTATAATTTCAATTTTGAAACTAACTTATTTTTTTTATTTATAACTCACCTACTTTTACCTATCTTATTCATTATTTATACATAATTCCTAACTATATCTTAATGATTTTTATCTTTATCTATTCAATTTTATTTCTTAATTGATATTATTATTTTTCTCTTCCTTTTATTTTTCTTTTCGTTGCGTTGACCATATTTCATTGTTCTTTTCTTCTTCTTTATCTTTTGTATCTTATTTCTTCATTTTCCTATTTAATTTTGTTTTTCTTCTTGCTTTCTTTGTTGTTGTCTTCTATGTTCAATACGATATTTTCTATTTCTTTGTTCTTCATGATACTTTGTTCCTCTATTTTTTCTTTCAACTTCATTCTTGGTTTCCATTTCTTTACCTATTTTGCTTCTTTGATATATCTTCATCTGGTTCTGTATTTAATTTTCTTTGTTTGGGAATTTCCATTATCTATCGTTTTCTATTTCCATCTTTAGTATGTTTGCTTTTATCTCAGTTTCTTCTTTACATTCAATTTTAGTTTCCATATTCGTTTGAATTTCTTCTTCAATTTCTTTTTTATCTTCATATTTAATTTCTTCATTTAATTCTTCAATTGTTTTTTCAATTTGTTTCTCATGTCTATCTTCATTTTCAACTTCATCTTCTACTTTAATCTCTTCTTGTTTTTTTTTCCTTTTCTTTTCGTTCTTTTTTCTTTTTTTTTTCTCTTTTTTTTCGTTTTTTGTTCTTCTTATTGTTTTCTTTCTTTTGCTTCTTGTTTAACGTTTACCATAAATTTTATTTGGTTAATTTTGGTTTCAAAAAAAGATTTTTTTAATAAAAAATAATAACTTTTCCACTGCAGTGTATTATTCGCAACGGACAAATTACATCAGAAAAGCCAAAGCAGCAACAATTCCGTGTAATACGGTGAGTACTTACTGTGCCATTCGCAATCCCATGATAATGGTTTGAAAGCATTACCCTAGCTAAAAATTTGAAACAAGTATTTTTAGTATGGATGAAAAACAACGAGTTACGAATCTTCTTTCCTCAGCAAACTCTAAAAAGAATGACAACGATAAGAATGAAGCATCTCCGGGTCAATTTAAACTGTCTAAATCGTAAATGAACCTCAGAAAACTCATCTATATACATCAAGTTCTGGGGTTCTGTAAGTCGTCGGAAACTACCAACAATTTCTACCAGACAAGCAACAACCGTCACCTGACGCACTGACTGCATTTTTGTGAACATATAAAATTCTTCAAATGATTCTCTTAGAAGGTTAATAGGATGAATAGGAATGGTTTTTTGCTAGTTTCTCGATTTACCAATAAACTTCAAATTATGATTGTGTTGTCTTCTTCCGAACAAATTTTTTAAAAATGAGAATTGCGAATACAAATAATGTGACCAGTTGCAGTGCGACTTCGTAATGGAAAAGCCGTTCCGTTATACTATACCTATAACAAGTGTTCAAATAAAAAATAAACTTAGCAAGTAATGGAATTTAATTATTGCATTTGTTTGTACAAAATAGTACAACAAAATAACGTCTGGTGACGAGGAAGTCTGCAGTAAAACGCTTTATAGATATAACCAAAAATAAACAGAAATTAATGTTTTGTTTGAGGTCGCACTAAATGGAGAAAACTTGGTCAGCTAGTTTTAAAAAAGAACTGATTTAGTTGAAGCGATTAAGTATTTCCAAAATAAAGAATAACCTAATTAAATTAGGACTCTACATAGCTTCAGTCATATTCAGGTCTCACCCTGAACTTTGTATTTCTCGTTCCCATTTTTGGATGTCATCACGAGATATTTGCCATATTGCTGTGTGTCAGGTATATGGTAATAGTAGAATGAAAACGGTTTTTAAAATGTTTTTCGCCTTGGTCGATTATCTGTTTATTATAATCAAAAATTTGGTTGTCATGTAATTATGTATTTGCCCATTTATTTTAGTTAGTTTGATTAGTTAGTTAATTATTTTATAGTATGCCCTTTGATATAATTAAGTAATTCTACAATTTTTTACAAAAGTGTCAATTAACTTAATGAATTACGATTATCAGTGAAAATACTTGGTGTAAAGTAAAAAAATATGAATGAAAAACATTATTAATGATATCAATTCTTGTATAATCGAACTATTCTTTGAAGAAGTAAATAATCCAAATTTATACCACATTTAAATTAAAAAATCAAACAAACATACGATTAAAATACGTAATTTTTCAAAGACTGCCTGATAAAGTTTTGTATATAAAATGATAATTTCTTAACCTTCTCAATTGTAAACATGATAACACGCAACTTGTTTTGCTATTCACTGATGACAAAACGCAAAGTTTATTATATTATATTTTCACCTAATTTGATTTTGATAAACTTTAAATGTAAGTTAGGACTAATCTATACGTCTCTAAACCAACTATACAGTGTCAAGTGACGGCTCTAAAGATTATGGCGCTCATATGCAAAGATTATTTTTCGGCCTCCGTCTAAAATTACTGATTTTCTATTCGCTTAAATTGTCTTGAAAACACTTATTTTCAAGTCATGGCACGAAAATAAAAAGAGGGATTTTCATGATCGATTTTTAAGTTGGTTGCATTGACAATTTGATTAACAACGAGTTCCGATTGACAACTGTGTAGTTTGGAATGTGAACTAATAAATTAAAAAAAATATTTCAGTGTTCTTAAAGGATTTCATCGCAAACAGTTTCATATTCATAAATCGATTTATGTAATTCAACCGTAGGTAAGCAGTAAATTCAAAGAAGCATTTTTAGGTTATGTTTATTTTTTCAGTAATTATTAACTTCAAATAATCCAATTGAATTGAATAATTTATTTAGAAACAAAAATAGAGGAACAACAAACAACCAAACGGAAATTCTAACTAAAATCAGAGGTAAATTTTCAAAGAATTATTTAAAATTAAAGTTGATCGTACAATTTTCCAGATGGGAGAGATTAATATTCGGCAAATTTGTGTCTTGTAATTTAAGTTGCACATTATGAATACTAGATGGTTTTAATGAAATCGGTTCTTGTAAACTTTCTTGCTGGATTCCTGTACTTGTCGAGGGCTGAGGTTCTGAACGATTTTGATGCAATAATTTATTGGCAATGTTTATTTTAGCACCCAATGAATCCTCTATATATTGTTCTGCGACTGTAGTACTTTTCCATCCGCCAAAGCGCTTCAGGGTTGTTATATCTACCCCATTCCCTGCCAGAGCTGTAGCACCACTTCGCCTAAAGCAGTGACCTGTGTATCCTTTTGGATTTTCTAATTTTAAATATGCAGCTATTTTAGAAGGCATATTTCCAAAGGAGTGAATGCCTACTGGCTGTTTTGAGCATTTATTTTTGCATAAAATAAAAAAAATCTATCAATTTCTGTATTGGGCCTTAACGTAACATATTTGCGAATTATATCCATCCAATGAAGTTCGGTCACACAGCAGGTACGAGGTTTTTAGTTTTTGTTTGAGGGATGGATAAGATAATAACATCCCCTTTATCAATGACATCTTTGATTTTCATGTCTCGTAATTCATGTATTCGGCATGCACCGCATATGCCAAATATTAATGCTGTCTATAAATAATTTTTGTAAATAAAGATTAAAAATTAATCATGCCTACCTTTATCATAAGATAATCTTCATTGGGTGCTTCGTTAATAAACTTTTCTAAATCATCCATTTCTAAAATTTTGGATTTTTGCACGATATCCGTCATGTTTGCGCTTTAACAAAGCTATTAATTTTGTATATTTTTCGATATTAATGTTGTCTTTAATGTTTAAGGTAGTTTTAAGCATCGAATACATCGACCATAACGTTGACGATTTGAAGTTCTTAGATTTTTCTTCAAAATATGCAACCAAAACATATTCATTATACACCGATACGCCATTTTCAGAACCCCATTTTTTAGTATCTCATATTCTTTCCAATATCGATTGGATGATTTTTCAGGAAGTAAATTTTGAATTGCAGCTTCTGCTACATTTCGAATATGAGCTGGTACTTCTAATACCTTTTCTTCATTCATGTTTTTTCACAAAAAAATTCATAAAATTACCAAGCGCAATAAGATTATTTTAAATTCAAATCACTATAGCGGTGAATTGAATCGCCAACATAAGAAAGATGAATTTTCTAAACCGACGCTATTTAAACAATAATCATTAATATTTTAATTTAAAAATTTTGTCGGCCGAAAATTTGTGTATCACACGTCCAGAAACTTTTTGCAGTATTCGCACTTGTGGGCCTCGGCTTCGCCTCGGCCCACAAAACGTACTCATACTCGCAAAACTACAGTTTCTGGCCTAGTGATACAAATAACTATTGTGCGCCTTCACAAATTATTTAAGTGAAATATATTGTTTTCGTGAGCGTTTAGGGTTTTGACAGATTTTGCCAATTTGAATAACCGTCATCTTATAAAATTCTATGTTTAATGGCACATAAAAAATTACGCGGTGCCGTTTGAAAAAATCAAGTTATCCATAAATTTAGGGAGTTTAATTTAAATAATTGATTACTTAAAACTTATTAACGTTGGAAAGGTGAACAACTAGCTTTAGTTAGCACGAGTAATGCAATATGCTGCAAAATCGCAGTTGGATGAATTTCAGGATAACTGAGTTATTTAATTGTTTCGAAACGTCAGTTTTTCCGGAAAAAGTTAAATAACGCCAAAACCGTTGATTTTAGACACCATGTATGCTACATAAAATCACATTAGGGTTGCCCAAAGGAATCCAAATTTGCAATAAAAATTAGGTAGTTCTATTTAAAAAAACAACTTAGATATGTCGCGCTCTAATGGAACACCCTGTATAAACAAAAAATTTTAAATATGGAACTAATTGATCTGCACAACTTTTATTAAGAGGGGGATTTTTGCAACACCCGCCCGACATTTTAACAAATATCGCGTCGATCGCTTAAACACCTTTTTTAATGATTTTTTTTTTACAAGTAACATTATAGATGTCGTAGTCTGTAATAAGCAAAGTTTCTCACCGCTCAAACACTGTTAAAAATTTGAAATTAAAAGGTTCCAATTAATGCTTGCGTTTTGTCGACTTATGCTTAGGCGTTGATTGAAATACCAATATTTCAATCAACGGTGGTATCTATACTAAAAAAATTTTATTTTATTCTTTCATTTATAATATTTACAAATTAAAACAAAAACCACAGATAATAAAATCAATTGAATAGTGTTTAGATTTATGCAACAGAAGTTATGAATAAGCTAAATAAACATTTTAAACATGACGGAGACACCTGTAAAGAATTGCGGCAGTCTTTTATGGTAACAGATACGACTGAATGAAAATACCGAACACATAAATATGTAAGTAAATACTTTTTCAACGACTTCTAATATTTTCACCTGAGTTGATGTAGTATACTACACCTGTACAATAATTATGTATAAATTAATTAATCTCAGTGTTATTATAAATAGTATAATTTTTGAAATAAGTTAGGTAGTGATCATTTTTACGACTTCTGCAAGTGAAAATATGTGCCAATATATTAACTGTGGAAAGTCAACTAATTACCAAAAAAATCTGTAATTTGGGTGTGTTGTACATTCTTATTTTTTTTTATTTCACATTATTGTTAAAGAGTAAAAGGGCACATTTTGAAAATCCGGTGTTGAGGTTGATATTTCGTGATAGCGAACTTGCCACCGCCCTCTACAATTGCTGTTTGATGATGGATTTTTAAAAATGCACTGATTATAAGCACAGAAATACCGACTATTTCAATATTAAAAGTTTGTCATACGATTGTTTATTTAACTGTTTTAACAAATTAAAATTAGTACCTACATGCATTAAAAAATTCTAATTATTTATGTTTTAACTTCTTGCTTTTAAATAAATGAAATTTAATTTTGAGTATTAATTATTTCAATTAAAAATTTCTTTAGTCTCGGGCAACCATTGACGTCTGTGAAGTTTGCGCCTCTGTCTCACAAATTTTCAAAGTTGTTACTGATTTTTCACTTTGTACAATATTGTTTCAGAGTAACATGTTTCAATACAAATAGTTTTCGAATTAGACAAAAAAAACTACTTTTTGAGCTAGCACTCCATTTTTCAAAAATCTAAAATTTCAATACTTTTCTACATTGTTCTAGTTATTTCAAAACTACAAATCCAAAACTCAATCTATAACTCAACCTAGAATCTCATAAATTAAAAAAAATATAAATTTTTAATGTCTTCAATTTTAAATTTTCGCGAATTACGACATTGAACTATTTTTTATGTATTGTCGCGAATTAGAAACATAGAGTAGGATAATAATAATACACAAGTGTCGTGAATCTTTTAATGTTGAAGTACATACATATAATAACTAGTGTTCATGTTGGTACATTAATAAAAAATTCCAGATACAGAAAAATCGCGAATCAGTGTTTTTTAGCAAAACAAAATCCAATAATTGCGTACATAGTCCAGTCATCCTCGAAAAGTTTCTATAGCAAAAAAATTTTAATGGATTTTTCAACGTATAAGGGAGTATTTTGATGCGCCAAACACGGTGGTATGATCCAAAATGAGCTACCGGATACGGGGCACTCCGCAAATCGCCGATTTATGGCCATTTCAAAGATATAACGAAATCTATGCATTTTTATGCAAATAGTCGAGAGAACCTAATTGTAGTGATTATCAACACTCATAATCTGGTTTAAATTAGATGGTGCTAGCGTTCTTAGAACTCAAAATATGGCTATGTTATGTGACGAAAATGGCCATTTTTGCGTTTTTTTAGTGCCGAATCTATGCATTTTTATAAAAATAGTCTGAAGATCAAAGTTATAGTAGTTAGAAATACCCGTAATTTAAACTAGATGGCGCTAGCTTTCTTAAAACTCAAAATATGGCCGTTTTAACGCCAAAAAAATTATAACTATTTGTCTTTTTTTCACAATAGGACAAAACCTGCGTATTTTTATGCGTATAGTCAAAGGAACAAAGTCATAGTAGTCAAAAATAATAGTAATCTGGTTCAAACTAGATAGCGCTAGCGGTCATGAAACTCAAAATATGGCCGTTTTAGCGTCAAAAAAATAATAACCTTTTGGGTTTTTTGACAATAGGACAGAATCCTGCGCATTTTTATAAAAATAGTAGAGATAACAAGGTTATAGCAGGCGGAAATACCCATAGGTAATCTAGATAGCGTTAGTGGTTATAGTACTCAAAATATATAATTTCTTCAATAATTTTTAAGTTTTACGACGATATAAAAAAATATGTTTTCCATGCATTCAGCGGATGTGAACCCACATCCGCTTTTTATCGCATAGGTAAATTAAAGTTTTTTAATCTGAAACTTTTAAAATACAATATTGCCAAAGTTTATCAATCTGATCCAGATGTTAGTATATTAGAAAATGTTGAAATATCTATAATTCGCGATTTGTATGCACCAAATTTGTCAGAAAAAGTAGATCTGGGCGCTCTTAAAAATATTTGCTTTCGCAAGCGAGCATAAAATTCGGGATGTGACTTAGAGAGTTTGGCGCCAACTGATGGTGTTGCAAAACAGGGTATATTACCAAATACAAATATGGCTTGGTAATGAAAATATTGATTTGGAAAAATGGGGTTGGCAGAAAACAAACAATAAATTGTTTAGTACCCGTCCAAGAGCTTTCTTGTAGCTGTAAAATGAAATGTACGAGCAACATATGTACTTGCCGAAAAATGGTTTTACATTGCAGTCCATTATGTAAGCATTATGGGGGAAAAATCTGCTCAAACTATCTTAAACCAAACGTAAGTTTGTTTGATACAGACGAAAGCAGTGATAGAAATGATCCCGAGCAAAGTAATCCTCACGTCGATGATGTGGATGAAGATCTAAGGCAATTAGTCACTGAAAATATAGACGATCAAAATATTGAGAGTGAAATTAACAATGGCCATATAACATCATCGGTCATGTTTGGGAGTAGTGACAGAGAGGACAACATCATTGAAACATCGTGCACTTCTGATTGCACGACTGAGAGTCAAAGCAGCGTTGATATTCCAACAAAAAGAAATCGGAAGAGGAAATGAACTTCTCTTCATCAAATTATCAAAAAAATTAGTTTCAAGTTAGCATGTATTGTTTGTAGATCTTTTTTAAGATTTAGTTTAAGTTGTTTCATAAAGAAGAAAATTTAAAACTCAAATTGAAACTACTTTTTTGAATCATCAATTGTTAATATGCCGTGTTTTATTCTTTTTCTCAATTCTTTTAATCCTTCCTTTGATCTTCAATAAAATGCTGTATTTAATTTGGGCCTGCATTCGTAAATAGATAAGGAAACATATAAAATCTCAGAAAAACAGATGAAACTGCAACTTGTAAAATATTGAAATGTAAGTAAAACCACTATATTTTGAGTTCTATAACCCCTAGCGCCATCTAGTTTAAACCAAATTATGGGTATTTCCGCCTACTATAACTTTGTCATCTCTATTATTTTTATAAAAATGCATAGAATATGCCCTATTGTCGAAAAACCCAAAAGTTTAAACCAGATTACAGATATTTCTGACTACTATAACTTTGTTTTCCGGACTATATTTATAAAAACGCATAGATTTGGCCCTATCTTCGAAAAACACAAAAATGGCCATTTTCGCCACATTAAAATGGAGTCCTAAGAACGCTAGCGCCATCTAGTTTAAACCAGATGATGAGTGTTGATAAGCACTTTGCTCTCTTTATTTTCATTTTCATAAAAATGCATTGATTTTGTTATATCTTCGAAAAATCTGAAAATGATCAAGAATCGACAATGTGCAGCATGTTCCGTATCCGGTAACTCAATTTGAATCATACCATCGTGTTTAGCGCACCAAAATACCCCCTTATACCTTAAAAAGTTTATTGGAATTTTTTGGACCCAAATTTTTGCCAGGTTGCCTGGACTAACAGTTGAATTGTGGCAAGCGCAGTGTCTGCGTGTAGAATTATGCCGATATAATATATTATGGTGCGTAATAAAAATGAATCAATATATTGACATAAATTCAAAAAATACAACCACTGTAACTATAAAACGTGCAATTGTTTGTGTCTCTTGCATATATTGCTCATTGTAGCAAGAATTCTTTCTGTTTACGCTTGTTATCGTAAATATGGAATATTTCATGAACCATTTTTACCTGTACACAATGAAAGTACATCCACTCAAAAATGCTCCCATGAAGAGAACAGAAAAAAAGTGTGCGCTCTATGCGGCAAAAGAATTACATTCGAAGTTTATAATTCTTCAAAATTTTTAATTAACGAGAATACTCAAAAATTGGCGAGAATTTATCAACCCAAACTTTGACTTCAACGATGAACGTTTTCCAACTACTAGATGCAAAACTTGTTATCTGACTCTCAATGATGCAAAAAATGTCGTATTTAATAAACCAATGCCGCTTATTATGCCACAAAATTACGAGAATATTATTTTACCAGAAGAGACGCGTGGAAAACAAAGTGTTTGTAACTGTTATATATGTTTAACAGGCAGGTTTGTCGGTCTCAAAAAAATAGTATCGAGAGGAAAAGGGCATAAGAGAGATTCAGTTATCACAATGACTAGTGCTGGATTATATACGGTAGCTCAAATATTAATCGTTTGCCTAAAAAAACAAAAGCGCCGAGACGACCGAGAAGTTCAACGCGCATTTGTTCCAAATGCTACCAAGATATAGGTAGAGGTATCAAACATGATTGTAGGAATGCAAGAGAAAAAATAACATCTATTGTTTTAATGCTTCCTAAAAAACAGAAAGAGCAAGTCGTGACTAAAATTTTGAGGAACAAAATAGAATCCATCATACACCATGATACCATCAAACACGTTGAAAACGTAGAATTATCTTTGGCAACCCGCAGTTGATCATGTAGAGTCGTTTTTAACCTCAAAAAAATGTCGAATATAGAAGTTGTTAGACGGCTTGTCACGAAAGTGACACAGATCAAAGTAGCAACCTGATATCGAAACTTTAAAATATCACTGACCAGTGTGGAAATAATTCATATCATTTACGGTGCATGATATAAATTCGGCCAATGGATGTGGTCCTATTCCGATCGTCAATTTTCTAGTTTTATAGTTTATACACAAATTCGGATTATTAGGATTTAAATAATTGTGCATAATTATTATTTGAATGAAATCTTTATTAATAGAATTAGAAAGTTACATTATTAAATGTGCAGTTATTAAAATGTATTACTTTTTTATTTGAATTTTCAAACATTTTTGCCAAATTTGATGATTTGACAATTGTTGAAGAAGTTGTCATGATGGATGATTCTGCTTCATTGTTCAAGTTATCAGTAATTGGATTAGTTCCTGACGAGGTTTCTGACGAAGTTTCTGACGAATTTTTAACGGCCGAAGTGATTGTTTTAGCAACTTTCATTTTGTGCCCAATAGACTCTGCTATGTAGCCTTCCGCCACTGATGAAGAATTCCATCCACTGTGGCATTTCAGATCTTCAATCGTAGCACCAGCATCCACAAAAATGGTGGAAGATGATCGCCTCATACAGTGGCTCGTGTAAGAGCAGCATATTTGCGATAAATACCGTAAAACTCGTCAACTATCGTGAAAACACGATCCTTTAATTTTTGGTGTCACCTAATTTTATAATTACGGCCGAACCACTTCAGTTAAATCGTCAATTTTTAATTGGACCAATTCGTTCCTTCGCATGGCTTCACTAATTCCGAACACCAAAATTACCTTAAATTGAAACTTCAATTGATGAAGGGTTTTTGTTTATAGGGATGTACTTACTTTCTGTATCAAATATTTGCCGTCTGGCGCTTCTTTTATGAATTTATTAACTTCTTCAGCAGTTAAAGTTCTCGTCGGTTTGTATCATTGGGACATTCTTTTTAGAAAGGCTTTCAATTTAGGATATTGACTAATATAGGTATTCTGGTAATCAATAAGCGTGCTTCTTATCATATAAAATTGCGTCCATAATGTGCTTGGATCAATTTTTTCGACAGCTCTCCAAAATACGCAAGCAGGACGTTTTGCGAAACCAAGAATTTACCTGTTTTGCTTCGCCACTCCATAAACTTTGCTATAATTTCACTTCGGGCATAGACGATATCCCAGTTTTCTGCTAAGAGATTGTGCGAATATTTTTGTCAAACCTCTTCATAAATTGTTCTCTCTTATTGTTTCGAGCTCTACTTTTCCTACTATATGGAAACAAAACGTTTTCCAACTACTAGATGCAAAACTTGTTATCTGACTCTCAATGATGCAAAAAATGTCGTATTTAATAAACCAATGCCGCTTATTATGCCACAAAATTACGAGAATATTATTTTACCAGAAGAGACGCGTGGAAAACAAAGTGTTTGTAACTGTTATATATGTTTAACAGGCAGGTTTGTCATTCTCAAAAAAATAGTATCGAGAGGAAAGGGCATAAAGAGAGATTCGAAGATTATCACAATGACTAGTGCTGGATTATATACGGTAGCTCAAATATTAATCGTTTGCCTAAAAAAACAAAAGCGCCGAGACGACCGAGAAGTTCAACGCGCATTTATTCCCAAATGCTACCAAGATATAGGTAGAGGTATCAAACATGATTGTAGGAATGCCAAGAGAAAAAAATAACATCTATTGTTTTAATGCTTCCTAAAAAACAGAAAAAGAAGCAAGTCATTGACTAAAATTTTGAGGAACAAAATAGAATCCATCTTACACCATGATACCATCAAACACGTTGAAAACAGTAAATTATCTTTGGCAACCCGCAGTTGATCATGTAGAGACGTTTTAACCTCAAAAAATGTCGAATATAAAGTTGTTAGACAGCTTGTCACGAAAGTGACACAGATCAAAGTAACAACCTGATATCGAAACTTTAAAATATCACTGACCAGTGTGGAAATAATTCTACATCATTTACGGTGCATGATATAGAAATTCGGCCAATGGATGTGGTCCTATTCCGATCGTCAATTTTCTAGTTTATAGTTTATACACAAATTCAGTTATTAGGATTTAAATAATTGTGCATAATTATTATTTGAATGAAATCTTTATTAATAGAATTAGAAAGTTACATTATTAAATGTGCAGTTATTGGAATGTATTACTTTTTTATTTGGATCCTAAAACATTTTGCCAAATTTGATGATTTGACAATTGTTGAAGAAGTTGTCATGATGGATGATTCTGCTTCATTGTTCAAGTTATCAGTAATTGGATTAGTTCCTGACGAGGTTTCTGACGAAGTTTCTGACGAATTTCTTAACGGCCGAAGTGATTGTTTTTTAGCAACTTTCATTTTGTGCCCAATAGACTCTGCTATGTAACCTTCCGCCACTGATGAAGAATTCCATCCACTGTGGCATTCAGATCTTCAATCGTAGCACCAGCATCCAGAAAAATGGTGGAGGGAAGATGATCGCCTCATACAGTGGCTCGTTTAAGAGCAGCATATTTGCGATAAATACCGTAAAACTCGTCAACTATCGTGAAAACACGATCCTTTAATTTTGGTGTCACCTAATTTTATAATTACGGCCGAACCACTTCAGTTAAATCGTCAATTTTTAATTGGACTAATTCGTTCCTTCGCATGGCTTCACTAATTCCGAACACCAAAATTACCTTAAATTGAAACTTCAATTGATGAAGGGTTTTTGTTTATAGGGATGTACTTACTTTCTGTATCAAATATTTGCCGTCTGGCGCTTCTTTTATGAATTTATTAACTTCTTCAGCAGTTAAAGTTCTCGTCGGTTTGTATCATTGGGACATTCTTTTTAGAAAGGCTTTCAATTTAGGATATTGACTAATATAGGTATTCTGGTAATCAATAAGCGTGCTTCTTATCATATAAAATTGCGTCCATAATGTGCTTGGATCAATTTTTTTCGACAGCTCTCCAAAATACGCAAGCAGGACGTTTTGCGAAAACCAAGAATTTACCCTGTTTTGCTTCGCCACTCCATAAACTTGCTATAATTTCACTTCGGGCATAGACGATATCCCCAGTTTTCTGCTAAGAGATTGTGCGAATATTTTTGTCAAACCTCTTCATAAATTGTTCTCTCTTATTGTTTCGAGCTCTACTTTTCCTACTATATGGAAACAAAACGTTTTCCAACTACTAGATGCAAAACTTGTTATCTGACTCTCAATGATGCAAAAAATGTCGTATTTAATAAACCAATGCCGCTTATTATGCCACAAAATTACGAGAATATTATTTACCAGAAGAGACGCGTGGAAAACAAAGTGTTTGTTAACTGTTATATATGTTTAACAGGCAGGTTTTGTCGGTCTCAAAAAAATAGTATCGAGAGGAAAAAGGGCATAAGAGAGATTCAGTTATCACAATGACTAGTGCTGGATTATATACGTTAGCTCAAATATTAATCGTTTGCCTAAAAAACAAAAGCACCGAGACGACCGAGAGAAGTTCAACGCGCATTTGATTCTAAATGCTACCAAGATATAGGTAGAGGTATCAAACATGATTGTAGGAATGCAGAAAAATAACATCTATTGTTTTAATGCTTCCTAAAAAAACAGAAAGAGCAAGTCGTGACTAAAATTTTGAGGAACAAAATAGAATCCATCATACACCATGATACCATCAAACACGTTGAAAACGTAGAATTATCTTTGGCAACCCGCAGTTGATCATGTAGAGTCGTTTTAACCTCAAAAAAAATGTCGAATATAGAAGTTGTTAGACGGCTTGTCACGAAAGTGACACAGATCAAAAGTAGCAACCTGATATCGAAACTTTAAAATATCACTGACCAGTGTGGAAATAATTCATATCATTTACGATTGCATGATATAAATTCGGCCAATGGATGTGGTCCTATTCCGATCGTCAATTTTCTAGTTTTATAGTTTATACACAAATTCGGATTATTAGGATTTAAATAATTGTGCATAATTATTATTTGAATGAAATCTTTATTAATAGAATTAGAAAGTTACATTATTAAATGTGCAGTTATTAAAATGTATTACTTTTTTATTTGAATTTCCAAACATTTTTGCCAAATTTGATGATTTGACAATTGTTGAAGAAGTTGTCATGATGGATGATTCTGCTTCATTGTTCAAGTTATCAGTAATTGGATTAGTTCCTGACGAGGTTTCTGACGAAGTTTCTGACGAATTTTTTAACGGCCGAAGTGATTGTTTTAGCAACTTTATTGTACTTAATAGACTCTGCTATGTAGCCTTCCGCCACTGATGAAGAATTCCATCCACTGTGGCATTTTTCAGATCTTCAATCGTAGCACCAGCATCCACAAAAATGGTGGAAGATGATCGCCTCATACAGTGGCTCGTGTAAGAGCAGCATATTTGCGATAAATACCGTAAAACTCGTCAACTATCGTGAAAACACGATCCTTTAATTTTTGGTGTCACCTAATTTTATAATTACGGCCGAACCACTTCAGTTAAATCGTCAATTTTAATTGGACCAATTCTGTTCCTTCGCATGGCTTCACTAATTCCGAACACCAAAATTACCTTAAATTGAAACTTCAATTGATGAAGGGTTTTTGTTTATAGGGATGTACTTACTTTCTGTATCAAATATTTGCCGTCTGGCGCTTCTTTATGAATTTATTAACTTCTTTAGCAGTTAAAGTTCTCGTCGGTTTGTATCATTGGGACATTCTTTTTAGAAAGGCTTTCAATTTAGGATATTGACTAATATAGGTATTCTGGTAATCAATAAGCGTGCTTCTTATCATATAAAATTGCGTCCATAATGTGCTTGGATCAATTTTTTTCGACAGCTCTCCAAAATACGCAAGCAGGACGTTTTGCGAAAACCAAGAATTTACCCTGTTTTGCTTCGCCACTCCATAAACTTGCTATAATTTCACTTCGGGCATAGACGATATCCCCAGTTTTCTGCTAAGAGATTGTGCGAATATTTTTGTCAAACCTCTTCATAAATTGTTCTCTCTTATTGTTTCGAGCTCTACTTTTCCTACTATATGGAAACAAACATTTATTGTACCGATTTTTAAAAACGGCGATAAAGAGAATACATAAACAACTACAGACCTATTTCACTTCTCTGCAATTTTTCAAAAATTTTTGAATTGTTGCTAGTTAAACATTTATACTTTAAGGTGAAACACATAATATAACCTTTACAACATGGTTTCGTGAAAAAACGCTCAACAATTACTAATTTGGTATGCTTTAGTCAATTTGTAACCGAAGTTATCTACAATAAGGGACAAATAGACACTATTTACACCGATTTCACAAAGGCATTTGACAAAATAGACCATTGTTTATTGTTACATAAGCTTGATTCATTTGGTTTTTCTAACAATCTCTTAATGCTGCTTAAGTCGTATTTATTATACAGGGTGATTCAGCTAACCCGTTCATTAGAAGTTTATGGACTTCCCGTTGAAATATTTGTTTAAAAATTTGGAATAGGGATTGCTCAAAAAGTTCTATTTAATTAAAATATTTCAGCTCTTCTAGCACTTCCGGTTACACTGGAAGTGGCTACCAACTTTCTTATTTTAAATAGAATGATATATTTTTTTGTATATTTGGATTCTACGCTAAAATCTGAGTTACTTTTATGTAGCACAACCTATATGAAAAATCAATAGTTTTTGAGATATTCTCATTTTTTGAGAAAAATTGGTTTTGTAGTATTGTTTTCAAACGCTTGTCAATGATTGAAAAAGAAAGTTATAGTAACAAAATTTGGGCTATACTTAAGAGGACTGTTAAGTTTTTAAATGATGTGTAATTTGACATCTCATTATTTACAGGGTGTTCAAAATGTTTGGCTAAATCTGACTAACTTCAACTGCCCAAAAGTCATTTTTTTAAATAGAACACCCTGTATCTTGTTGCTCTATGTGATGGAGAATTAAGTGGTCTTTCAATCTTCATAAGGGTTCTCTATACCTATCTGTTACCATTTTCCTGCTATCGATGTATTTACATTCGACACACAATATTTCTCTATTTTATTAAATAATTTCTGACTAGTGGCCTGTGGAAATTAAAACAATGTGCCTTATTTATCAAACTTGTAAACGTCGACGTGACACATTATACACGATATGGAAATCCACCAAGAATATTCGAATGAAGACATACTAAATTTATTTTTTATTCATGGAGAATGTTACAAGATTATTGAAAGAACTTGCCGTTTGCTTAACGAGAGATATCTACATTTATGGCCTCTAAATAAAATTACATTGCAAAAATAGAAGCAAATTAATTTAATTATTAATTTAGCAACTGTTCGATATGCCGTCCGTGGTTTTCTAAGCACAATAAAACTCTTCTGTTAACTTCAGCTATTGTGGATTTTTGAACCATTTGCACATCTACTTCAGCGAAGGCAGTTCGAACCCGATGTAATAAGTCATCTCTGTTATGGACTGGCCTTGAATAGACTTTAGTCTTGACATACCCCATAAAAAAATCCAGGGGTGTTAGGTCAGGTGATCTGGGAGGCCATAGAGATGGACCATTGCGTCCAAACCAACGATCTTTGAACATATGGGATAATTCTTGATAAACCTCATGGGTTGAATGGGCTGGAGCACCATCCATTTGGTACCAACATGAATTTAGAAGATTTAGGGGTAAATTTTCCAAAAATTTGAAACCACTCCTCTAAGCATTTCTAAATATTTGCGAGAATTTAAATTTTCGTCATACACTTCAAAACACGATTATCACTAACTAAACAAAAAACATTAAAACTAAATGTGTCTTGAAAGTTACCTTCAAAAAATTTGGATCTTCCTGCGTTTTCAATAAAATGCTTTCTCAAAATGCTACACGACGTATTTCGTCACCTGGGCGGAAAGCTTGTAGTTTTATAATAGAAAAAGCATGCATTTTACGTTGTGCCAAAATTCTCTGATCGATGCATGTGGATTTGCATTAAAATATGCCAATACATTTATTTCGTTGTCTTCATCACCGGTGACTTCCTTGGGGAGTGTTCTAGTACATTGAATTCCAAATTGATTAAAATTTGCTTCTATTCTCTTAAACGTAGTTTTATTTAGAGGTCGCAAGTGTGGATATCTCTCGTTAAACAAACGGCAAGTTCTTTCAATAATTTTGTAACATTCTCCATGAATAAAAATAAATTTAGTATGTCTTCATTCGAATATTCTTGGTGGATTTCCATATCGTGTATAATGTGTCACGTCGACGTTTACAAGTTTGATAAATAAGGCACATTGTTTTAATTTCCACAGGCCACTAGTCAGAAATTATTTAATAAAATAGAGAAATATTGTGTGTCGAATGTAAATACATCGATAGCAGGAAAATGGTAACAGATAGGTATAGAGAACCCTTATAAAGATTGAAAGACCACTTAATTCTCCATCACATAGAGCAACAAGATACAGGGTGTTCCATTTAAAAAAATTGACTTTTGGGCAGTTGAAGTTAGTCAGATTTAGCCAAACATTTTGAACACCCTGTAAATAATGAGATGTCAAATTACACATCATTTAAAAACTTAACAGTCCCCTAAGTATAGCCCAAATTTTGTTACTATAACTTTCTTTTTCAATCATTGACAAGCGTTTGAAAACAATACTACAAAACCAATTTTTCTCAAAAAAATGAGAATATCTCAAAAACTATTGATTTTTCATATAGGTTGTGCTACATAAAAGTAACTCAGATTTTAGCGTAGAATCCAAATATACAAAAAAATATATCATTCCATTTAAAATAAGAAAGTTGGTAGTCACTTCCGGTTAACCGGAAGTGCTAGAAGAGCTGAAATATTTTAATTAAATAGAACTTTTTGAGCAATCCCTTATTCCAAATTTTTAAACAAATATTTCAACGAAAAGTCCATAAACTTCTAATGAACGGGTTAGCTGAATCACCCGGTATAGAAAGCAATTGTTTGTTATGGTAATTTTGTCTCAAATTCATTTTATTCAACCTCCGGTGTACCTCAAGGATCCAATTTAGGACCACTACTTTTCTTATGTACATTAATGACATAACTTCTGCAGTACAATGTAACATTCTATTATACGCTGATGACATAAAATTTTACTCTGCAACTCACCAAATGATTGTTTAATTTTACAAAATAATATTAACAAAATGGCAAAATGGTGTGCCAGAAATCGACTCACCATCAATATTCCAAAATGCAACGTTATCACCTATTCCCGAAAAGTTAACACCGTTCAGTTTAATTATTCCATTAATGAAGTTAGCTTGTCTCGTGTAAATTCAATAAAAGATCTAGGAATTACTTTTGATACATTTTTTAACTTTAGAGAACGTACACAAAATACTGTGTCGAAAGCGTATAAAATGTTTGGTCTTATCTATCGTAATTGTAAAAGTGATTTTAAATCCAGAGTGTTAATTCTGCTATATAAGTCCCTTATAAGATCGCAACTCGAATATGGTTCAATCATATGGGCGACCCGCTCTAAAAGTCAGACACAGATGCTGGAAAAAGTTCAACGTTGATTCCTAAAATTTCTTTGTTTTACAATTGGCGGAGTTTATCCCTACCAAGGTTTTAATCACAACGAGCCACTGCAAAAATTTGAGTTGACCACACTAGAATCAAGACGAAGTGTATGTTATGTCAAAGTCAAATTCCTTCACAGCCTGGTCCATTACAATATAGATTGTGCGTATCTTTTAAATAAAATTAGCTTTCTTGTGCCACGTATTCATTGTAGAACGTCAGCCTGTTTTTATTGTAATTTTAGCAGAACTGATATACTTTAAAATGCTCCGATAGCAAAAATATGAGAACACTACAATAAAATAAGTAACGAGTGCGATATTCATGTTAACTCGATCAGTTTTATTGAAAGTGTACTTTCGATTTATTTTAGAAGCTTATATCTGTGGACGTGTATAGAAGTTCATAATAAGTATAAAGTCACATTAGTATATTCTTTTTCTTTCTTTTTATATTTAGTTGTAATTTACTTTCTTTTACAAGAATTTCATATTGTTTTCTGTAATTGAGTGTGTATATACCTGTTGAAATAAACATACTATTATTATTATTATTATTATTATTATTATTATTATTATTATTATTATTATTATTATTATTATTATTATTATTATTATTATAAGCTTCCTCATAGCGTTGCCGGGATTTAGGGGCAACAACTTGAGGCTGGTTTCATTTGCTGCTTCCAAAATACTATCTTCATCATTAGGTATCCATATTTCAGAGTTTACAGATCACTATTAATATTTTATCGTTTACAGTTTAGAGGAGATAACACACTATTTAGAAATTCAGAAATTCACAGCGAGAATAAGAAACAATTTAAAATAATAAACAACATGACCATAGCAACGGTTTAAGGTATCCAGATTATAGAGGAATTTGTCTCCGATGGAATTGGAAATTAATAATTAGTTTTAGTTATGTTGTTCAAACCGTCTAAAAATATTGTTCCTAACTCGTGCGAAACTGCAAATATCGTGCAAGTGTCTATAGAGACACGAGTGCGGAGCAAAGCGGAGCACGAGTAGATCTAGACACTTTCGACACTCTGTAGGAAAATAACTATTCTATGCAAAAATTTTATAATTTACGAAATAACAGTGGTTTTACTCTTCGAAAAAAAAGTTTTGAATTTTGTCAGAACAAATGCAAGAAAAAAATCGGTACCGACAGGTACAATGACAAATCTATCTGATCGCTCGAAACTCTTAAAATACGTTTATAAAACAAGCTACGATCAATTTCATTGCGACGACACTGGTTTGAAAAAGAAAAGGCCTGTTCTATATGCAAATGCTTCGGAGTTACTTGATCATGTAATAAGCGAGAGAAAAATAGAAGCTGACATAACAATCAAATTGATGACCGACGGTGGTCAAGGTTTTTTTAAATTATCCATGGCGATTTTGTCTTCAAATTATATCCCAGAGGTAGACCCAGAAAATGAGAACTTTCAGGAGAATGACGATTTATATACTGATTTGGGTGAAAAGGAAAAGGTCTCTTTATTATGAAGGTGGAAGCGTTGAGAAAAAAAGCAAAAATGACAAGTCAAGCGATTAATTTTATTGTGTGTTGTTCCGAATATAAAAGAGACTTATAAAAATCTGGAAATTTTATTTAAACTCACTGAGGTGAATAACATTCCATTTCGATTTGTAGCAAATTACGGACAACAAACCGCATCTGCAACATATCCATGTCCCTAATGTTTCGTGACTTTACAAGAGCTTCGAGGTATTTAGAAAAAAACTCCTGATCACGAAAATGAAAGTGGTCCATCAAATACAAAAGACGCAGAGATACCGAGGATGAAGAGATGGTGTCCGAATTGAAAACTTATGGTCATCTCAAGAACGATTACAAGAAATACTGTGCGACCGGTAAAATAAACAATATGCACCAGAATGTCGAAGTACTGTAAATTTTCAATTATTTTAGGAAGATGATGAAGTTAAAGTTATAGAAAAATGTCCAATCCCGGAATTACACACATCGTTCAAGGTTTTCAAACTATTTATTTTGAATGGGTTGGTTCCTTCTGCGAAGAACTGGCCTTGAAATGGCCGAAAAAACTTAATGTCATTGCCCAAAACTACCATAGTCGCACTTTTGAGGGTAACGTGTGTAGGAAAATGCTACAGAATGCTCATTTATTGGAAGATGAGGAATTCAGTGGAAAAGTCGGAAGGTTCGAAATCACATCATTTATCACGGCTTTTCAAGCAACGAGCCCATCTCTAAAAAATGTAATAAAATCACTTCGTACAGCTATAGATGACTTGATATTTATTTGCGATGTCTCAGAGACCTTGAAAATTCTTGTTCTCAAAGAACACATTGCAGAGAGTTTAGAAACAATAGAAAATGGCAATGGCTTAGGTTATTATTAGTCTGAGCAGGCAGGAGACGCAATTCGTCATTATTTTATGAAAATTTGGGAGAGATTTAAAATTAACAATATCAAAGATGAAAGGTACATCTGCATAAGGCAGTAGTAGAACTGTCCTCGTTAAGTTTATAAGAAATTTGTTGAATTTGTATTAGTAGATTAATATGTAAAATGCAATGAACTTAATTCGTATCTCTAAAAATGAATGTATTTTTGATAATATTAAACTATTTAAGAAAAAAATTTGTAAATGAATATGGATTTTATTAGGTGAATAATTTTGCTTTCCTGCTAATACTGATTTTTCATTCAAAAAAATTACAAAAACACGTTTCATTTGAATATAGGAGCTGGCGCGATTTCAGAGGTGGAAATTTCGAAAATCTATATCAAAAATTACAGATCACCGTTGACCGAATGTGGATCCATTTTCATGCCACATTCTGATGCTTGAGGAGCGGTGTGTCTCAAAAACTAAGAGTTATTCAAAGACCCCAAATACATCTCAAATGCGCAATTTTTCTTCCATTTAACCAACCTACAGTTTGCTAGATCCCCATAGTGGGAATCCTAATCTCGGACACGTTGTATAAGTAGAGAAGTTATTCTTAAATTTGATTGTCTCGATTCTTTCGTTAGCCATTTCTTAATTAATAAATAATTCATAAACAAATCAATATATAAAATTTAAAAACAATTAAACTGTATGATAAATTTATTAAACAAATATAATAAAATTAATCACTGCTTATCACAAAATAATATTAAAACTTGCTTTCCCTTAACAAAATGTTCGAACAAGAAATTAAAATAATCACAATGTAACCATCAAACAACCAGAAAATATATTACATAAAATCAATAACATTAGTTTTCTTTTTTATTATAGAAACAATGAAAAATTGTTTAAAACTGAACTATCAATTCCAGTTTGTAAGAAAAATAAACAAATTATAAACTCTGAATACACTGGTAACAAGGTATAAATGCGCTTCTCTTTAACAAAGTATTAAGGCACAAATGGTTATTGTACAATAGTTTCGGTGACCTCATTTTGTTGAACAGGATCATTTTCACTTCGAGGAGTAGCATCGCTACTAGCTGTGTTACTACTACTCTCAGTTGTGTTATTGTTTATGTTAGCATCATTTTCTTTATTTAAAGTTTGTCTTCGCACTTTTGGACGGCGGTTTTGATTGGCAAAGAATCGAGGTTTCGGTTGAACTGCTTTTTTTTGTGGATCAAAAAAGCAATCCAAAATTTCTAGCAGTTCGGTAAGATCCTTTTCTTTAGCATTTGGCACCTAAAATTGTAATATTTATTTATTTGATTATTTATTTTTAAACTGTAGTTACCTCGTTTTTCAATATTTCTTCAATTCCGGTTTTGGCGCCATTTTCATATGCAGTCTTAAGTTTGTCATAGTCGATGTTATTTTCGGCGAGAAGACGTCTCAAATGACTAGCATGGCGTCTTTCTGGCACTGTCGCTTTCATAAGTGCACCAAACACTGGTCTAAAAGTGTTTTGTCTTTCCAATAGAACCTTTATTGATAAGAAAATAGTAAATTCATTTAAACTTATATGTGATCATACCTTAAAACTAGCAATTTCCTCCTCTTCAGCAGAAACAGGATTCACAAATTGACTAATAAATGTGTTGATATGACTCTCATTGCCATTGACTGTGGCCGTATCAGTCCCATTTAGGTCAGGTCGTTCTCCTTGTCCAAGATAGATGACAACTTCATAAGAAGCTTGTGCTCTATCCACGGCATTGCCAAAATCATCTTCTTTATTTAATAACATTCGACTCATTACTCTTAAACTAAACGACTTAGTACTATTTTTACATTTAACAGCAGCAATATTAAAGCCATTGGCAAAGCCTTTCACAACCTTGGAAAAGCGATCGATTAAATTATAACGTCTAAGTGCTTCGAGTAACATGCTAGGAGATGTTTTACGAAATTCATGATATACTAAAATAATACCATCCTTAGCATCTCCGCGATTCGCTTCGAGCCAATTTAAAAAGTCAATTAGAGCAGAGATCTCACTTTTTTGTCTTAACAAATTTATTAGTCTTGAGGTTTTTTAACATGCGATAACGTCCGATGTTGATGATACGTAAGTTATGACGACGTCGAGATCCCGGATTTAAATCTGCAAACGGCATTATGTGCTGTGAAAATTGTGAAGTGGTCGAGTATGCTGCTATTTGGCATATTTCATCGAGTGTCGACGTCCTGTTGTGTCAATACCCCAACCAATTAGTTTGTAATCACCATCAGGTACTCCTTTAGGTGCTCGAGGTACTATTTTAACGGTGTCCTCTAAAATTATTTCTTCATTTTGTACCATTTTGGTGCTTTATCTGTTGGAACACAGATGAGAAAAAATTATCTTCATAGAATACCTCAACAAATGTCAGTGTGAATAAAATCTAATCTAACGCGATGTTTGCGTACAATGTGCGAAACAATTTAGGTGACAAAACACGTGGCTAATTTATTATAGACCCGCCCAAGGAAAAAAATGTGTACGATTAAGTAAACAAAAGTAAAAGTTGGAAAAATCTCACCAATCTGTTAAGCGAATATCGCATGCATTAGGTAGAAGTTGAAAGTGCACCTAATATTGGTTTTAGACACTACCTTCTAATCCGTATGTCACGAAAACTGCTAATAATTCTGACCAAATGCATTTCGCACGTGTATTTGTCAGAGGTAGTAAAGGGGGGACAATGCGGAAGAAAGATAACGTCATTCGCGCCTCGGTTTAAACAAACCTAATATAATGGAATTTTTCTTACCAGGAGGTCGATTCGATGCCCAACCAATATTTTGTTAATTTTGCTAGATTTGGAAAATCACAATTATTTTGTTGATAAACTGATAATATTCTTGGCTACGAGATAAACAATCATCATATGTTTCGGAGAACATTTAAAAATAACCGGCGATCTCATCGCCCTCTACTAAATTTTGTCTGATTTAATCTTTATTTAATAAAGATACCTACTTCTACGAATCGTTATAAACCAAAAATACAATGCATTCTAATCTTTTTGTAAATGATAATCAATTCAATTCATATTCTTTCGATAATTGTTAAATCAATTCTTTCGTAGATTTCGGACAAATTTTTTAATCTCCATAGTTTTTCATTGCGACAACGCTATCATTAGTTTGCACTCTAAGTATTGATTTCTAATAATACGAATTGTATTATTTTCCGTATAACGTTATACATTCTTCAATAATAAAATATCTATTAATTAAAATAATATAGTTTGTTCAATTTTATACAGGTTTAAATGATGCGTCACAGAAGAAAAGTTTTTTTTTGTATATATGTCTTGATATAGTAGTTGAAGATATAATGGTTAAATCGTTGATTGAAATATTTCAATCAACGGTTAAGTAAGTCACGTAATTACACTATTTCAGTAATTAATAATGTTTATGACACAAGAAATACGGTGTATTGACATGTACCAATTTTAATTGCACTTTGAAGGAAAAATTACCACATAGTTATTTTGCAAAAGTTTTTCCAAGAAATACTGATAGCGCCAAGTAGCACCATTAAGACCGGTTGAGATGTTTTTAAGTAGGTACCTATTTATTGAAAATAATAGCTGGATTTCCTGATCTACTGATGACGAATGATTCCAAAATAATAAACGAATCAATTTCCTTGACCGAAAATGATAATTTAGAGAATTTACAAAATCAGAAACTGATGTATCTACCGCTGTTTTCCTTTTAAGTGACTTAGAAATTGTTTAAAACAATTCTGCATTTTTCATTCATTTACATGTTAATGACATGCTGCCGCTGCGGTCGGAGCCATAACGGAAATTGATGTTTCATACAAAATATTGTTACATGTTACAATGGGTGATAAGCGTAAGTTGAAGACTGCTCAACTAACTCAGTTTTTCTCCAAAATTCAAAAAATCCAAATCCAATCCGGAGATAATCAGAAGTCTAGCAGTATCAGCGCGGCCACTTTGAGTCCTACGGTTACGAATACATCTAAATTAGAGAAAGACAAGAGTAGTGAGAATCTCGGTGATATAACTAATGGGATATTGGCAATATTCTGAATAGCGAAATCAAGGATGAAAAACGCTGTCAGTTGATGGAAAGTTTATGGTGCCCAGAAGAGAATTAAAATTCCCAGTAAGCGAGCAACGAAACCTGAAGTTTCAGTTTTCATGGAAGAAAAGGTATTCTTGGCTAGCGTACTCTAAACGATATGAAGCCGCATTGTGCAAATTTTGCGTATTATTTGACATCTCATACGGTGGAGTGGGAAGTCAGTCCCTTCGTAAACTAGTCAAGGAGCCATTCCGAAACTGGAAAAAAGCCATTAAAATCTACGAGAATCACCAAGCGGCTGATTATCATAAAAAAGCTGTACTACAAGCTGAAAATCGGAGAACTATAAAGCTAAATAAAATTGATGCCGTTGATGTTTTACTCGACAAATCAATTAAAAATCAAATAATAGAAAATCAGGCAAGTCTTATTCCTATAATTAAAACGGTGATATTTTGCGGTCGACAATGTTTGGCGCTGAGGAGGCACCAAGATTCTGGTCCCTTATGTTTGGATGAGCTAGATGAGAATGATGGGAACTTCAGAGCCTTGCTAAGATAACAGATGGAAATCGGGCGACAAAACGCTAGAAAACCAAAAGAATTCTGCGAAAAATGCTACATACATGAGTCTAGTAATTCAGAAGAAAAGAATCTCCACGTGCAATAATGTAATACTAAAAAAATAGTCGTTAAAGTCAATGAGTCGAAGTACTTCTTCGTTCTAGCAGATGAAACAAGCGATATTGCTGGCATAGAGCAATTCTCGATATGTGTGCGCTATGTAAATAATGTAAATGAAATCTGCGAAGACTTTTTACAATTTGAACCAATCACGGACACGACTGGAAAGGGAATTGCTAATACGTTAATAGAGTCGCTCAAGAAATTTGGTTTGAAACTTAAAAACATGATGGCATTATCATAACGTTTATAATTTTTTCAACACTCCGAAACGTCTTTCAGTGATGAAAAACTCACTTGAGAAGACTCTGTCTGAAGTATCTACGACGCGATTGAAGAACCTGTGTGCTACACTATATGTGGGACGTCACACATCCGTAATTGTTTTTTTGAAATTGCAAAAAGCGACACATGCTGCTCTACAAGAAATCTCGAAATGGCCTGATAAAACTTCTTCTTCAACAGCGATGCAATTACTGAGTGTAATTGAGAATACAGAGTTTCAAGTTTCTCTGCAAGTCGTGTCAAAAGTTTTTGCTGTAACTCTTCCTTCATGCCGAATGCTTCAAAGTGAGAACCTGGATCTACTTGCAGCAATGAAATTGGCAACAGACATAAATGATCCCAGTAAACACTGATTGAAACTGTTACAGTAACATAAATGAAACAAAGGTAATGTTTAATATAACCAAAAGTTTTGAAAATGTTTCATATTTTATGTGATTGTTTTTTTCTTTTTGGTTTTGTAGTAATCATACGCCTTCAATTCTGTTTTAGCTGTTGGGAATCGAAACTATTTTGATTCTTTAAAAACAGTATTTTACGATATGTTTTGTTTCAATTATGTGTATTTAGTTTAGTTTGAATGTACAGGGTGAACAAATAAGAATGCAAAGTGTTATATCTCAGGAACTACTCATCTTAGAGACTTGCGGTAAAAATTTCATAACAAAAGTGGCCATAAGAAAAAGCTGGAAAATATTTTCAAAGTATTGAGATAGCCGCTAGGGGGCGTAGCCGCCATCTTGAATTTAAAAACTTGGATTTAGTCGGATTTTCGCTATATTAACACAATAAATAAATAAATGCTCTTTATAGTTGAGAAAAATCCTCATCTTTTTTTATTTAATACTTTTTTTCCTATCTCTAAAAATAAAAGTGAAAATGCTTGTAAACAAATGCCAACAATTTTAAAATGGCCGAATATAATTTAATGAGCTTAATGTCGTTGAAAAGAGCTTTCCTTAAATTACAATTCTAGCCGTATTTATGGTCATCGTAATTTGGCATGTCGCCGCTAGAGGGCATTTTCCGAAATTATCACGGAAATTGCGATTTTCTCGGAAAACTTAAATGGAACGGTATCATATTCTTATCATAAAAAAAATAGTAAAATTAAGCCCAAATAAGCTGGTGAAAACCGCACCTCGATATCTTATTCCTAACCTAAAATATCTATATTTCGGTCAGATTTTCAATTTTTTCTTAAAAATTTTGGATAAAAATACTATATTCTGAAATTTATTCGAAAAGTGCGATGAATTGCAAGAAGAACAGAATAAATCTCATCTTTTTACTACGACAAGGTCAAAAATCAGTCGATTTTTGATCAACGGACAAGTGTTGTTTTTACGAGTAACTTTATTTTCTCTATCAAACTCAAAATCCGTAAAAACATAAATAACTTCGATAGTCATCAATTTAGTAATTTTATTGAGTAATTTTCAGTATAATTTAAAGGGCATAATTTATGCTTGGCACATATTAAAATTAAACTAGATAGGTAGGAAAAGGTAAATAATAAGTAGTAGGTCATGAAAAAGAAAAAACAAAAGATGGCAATATTTCAAAGAAACGTCAAATTTTATTTAGAGGTGTTACTTGCCCGCGTTACAAACTTTAGGTAAAATGCCTTTACAAACGACGAATGCGTTGATATGATTATTTTGAATGCTTTCAAAATGCGGCATTAGCTCAAAGAATTTATAGTGCTCGTTATCCAAATCGGCGTTTTCGCGATGCGAGAGTTTTTCCTCGCTTAGTTCAGCGTTTGCGTACCACTGGTAGCTTTCGTTCCACATTTTGCAGACGTAACAATGGAAAAACTGAGGAAAACGTCATAAACGTCTTGGCCTACATTGAATTTAATCCGCATATTAGTACGAGAGCTTTATCTACCGCCTTAGGCATATCTCGGTCTACGGTTAAATATACAGGGTGTCTCAGATAAGGGTTGCAATATTTCAAGGGTACATAGAGAAACTCAGATTAGAGATTTGAGATAATAAATCTATGTCCGGAAATGCGTTTCCGATATACAGGGCCTTGAAAAATTCAAAAATCATAAGTAAGTTGTAATGTATAAAATAAATAACTAAATAACAATAAGTATACTACCATCTAACTACCATTACTACCTACTAACTACTATTAACGAACTACTACTATAAACCAACTAACTACAACAACTACTAACCCCTATTATTAACTACTACTATAAATTAGTTATGTTAGACCATATTGAAATATACTGTTTTTGTTTTTAGACTTCGACCCTATCATTTAGTGTTACACCAGAGTTTAAGTGAACAAGATTTTCATTATCGATTAAATTATTGCCACTGGATGTTAGGAATGCTTAATGAAAATAAACAATTTTTGTCTCAAATTCTTTGGACTGACGAAGCCACATTTAATAGCCACAGCAAAGTCAACATACACAATGTGAACTACTGGTCCGAACAAAATCCCCATTGGCTTCGTGAAGTCCAACATAAAGGAAGATGGAGCGTTAATGTGTGGTGTGGCATCTAGGGAGGAAGCATTATTGGACCATTTTTCTTTAATCAACACCTAAATGGCAATGTCTTCCTTGATTTTTTACAGAACCATTTGCCAATTTTATTAGAAGATGTGCCGTTAGAAACACGTCGAAATATGTTTCTACAATTAGATGATTGTCCAGCACATTTTACCGTGAATGTAAGACAATATTTGAATGAGATGTTTCCAGACCGGTGGATTGGAAGGGGAAGCCTATTTCCATGGCCTGCCAGGTCCCCGGACTTAACTTGTCTGGATTTTTACCTATGGGGACGACTAAAGGACATTGTGTTTCAAACAGAACCTACAACTAGAGAAAATATGTAATCAACAGCCTGCCAAGAACCGAAATTGAAGCGGCGGTCCTTTCCACGCAGCAAAGGCTTCAACTGTGCATAGAGCATGATGGGCGGCAGTTTGAACACTTAAGGACACATTAATAGTTATTTACGAAAAGTATGTTAATGACAGCGATCTCGACAATTAAAAGTCTCGATAATTAATGTTATTTTAATATGCGAGTTAGTTACAATAATTTTCCATTGACCGTCTTATGAATAAAATAGAAAAAAATCCATTCTTTAGTTCTATTTGATCGACATGAATTGACATTTAACTGATTGTCAGAACGCCGCGTCCTGTCATTTTATTTTCAAATACTTTGTTTTTTCTTTTTCATGACCTACTACTTATTATTTACCTTTTCCTACCTATCTAGTTTAATTTTAATATGTGCCAAGCATAAATTATGCCCTTTAAATTATACTGAAAATTACTCAATAAAATTACTAAATTGATGACTATCGAAGTTATTTATGTTTTTTTACGGATTTTGAGTTTGATAGGTAAAATAAACTTACTCATAAAAAAAACCCTTGTCCGTTGTTATTTTTTATTCTTGCAATTTATCGCACTTTTCGAATAAATTTCAGAATATAGTATTTTTATCCAAAATTTTTAAGAAAAAATTGAAAAAATGACCGAAATATAGATATTTTGTGTTAGGAATAAGATATCGAGGTGCGGTTTTCACCAGCGTATTTGGGCTTAATTTTACTATTTTTTTATGATAAGAAAATGATACCGTTCCATTTAAGTTTTCCGAGAAAAACTGCAATTTCCGTGATAATTTCGGAAAATGCCCTCTAGCGGCGACATGCCAAATTACGATGACCATAAATACAGTTAGAATTGTAACCTAAGAAAAGCTCTTTTTAAGGACACCAAGCTCATTAAATTATGTTCGGCCATTTTGAAATTGTTGGCATTTGTTTACAAGCATTTTCAAAGACCCCTCTTCACTTTATTTTTAGAGATAGGAAAAAAAGTATTAAATGAAAAAGATGAAGATTTTCCTCAACTATAAAAAGCATTTATTTATTTGTTGTGTTAATATAGCGAAAACCCGACTAAATCCAAATTTTTAAATTCAAGATGTCGGCTACGCCCCTAGCGGCCATCTTTATTAAGTTGAACTTAGGAATTGAAACACAAACGAAACATAAAATTCATGTTACAAAATTGTTTCAAAATAAGATTGATTTTGTGTTTACTGGGTATGTTCTACGGAAATTCCGAGAATACGCCACAGAGGAATTATCTGCACTTTTCAAAAATGTTGAAAACATAAGCGATGGATTCGAAGTTAAAGTTAAAATGCCAAGAATAGTTGGCAAACAAATCCATCAATCTAACATTGGTGCAAATGACCCAGAAGAATATTACCGCATCACTATTTATAATTAATTACTGGACTCTACCATCAATCAATTGCATAGCAGATTATTGAAACACAAAGACATATTCTCCAAAGTTTCATGTGTCTTCTTTCTGCCAATCCGGAATTTGACAAGACTGCAAAGGACAATGCTTGTAAATTGATTAGCTATTACTCCGCCTTACTAAATATTGAATCATATTCTGGAATTAGAGAAATAACACCCTGGCAGCAATTTACCTCATTATCACCAACTGTTCCGAAAAGTGTATTAGAGACGCTCAAGATTTGCAATAAAAATATATTTTCATATTGAAAATATTAGCAACTCTACCCGTAAGAACTGCCACTAGTGAGTGGTCTTTTTCAACTCTACGACGTCTCAAGACTTACCTGAGAAAAACTACCAGCGATAATCGACTAAATTGTTTAGCTATGCTGAATATTTACAGAGATATTCTTGTACTCCCTGAAGAAGTTCTGAATGAAATTGCCCTCCACGACAGAAAACTTCCAATTCGTCTGTAGCACTCACACTTAAGAATGTAAGCACCCACTGTTTTAAATAAAGAATTTTTTCTTCAAGCGACAATAAAACGTCATATTATTGAACTACTGGCAGACGCTAAAAACTCTTTTTACTGTCTAGACATTAAAAGCAAAACAGTTATTTTGTTTCCACAACTATTTAGAGGTTGGTACCTCGGTTATGTCATATTATGAATGTAACAGTAAGTACCAACTTGATTCGTCGAGAATAAAAGTCACTATAAGACTCGAGAATCTCGAAAATTTGAAAATAACACATGAAAACTAGCAATAAACGCTTGAAGAAAAAAAATAATATATTTCACTTGGAGTTAAAAAATATAATTGTTTCGCTTAATTTGCTGTCTCGGCTAACACCTCGCCAGCAAACTTTTAAGCTCAACAATTATATTGTTTAACTCCTAGTAAAATAATCTACTATTTATCTGTAGTTGAGTTGAGCTGATATACTCAGATCAAAGACGGCTCACTTCAGTTGGAAAAAAGAACTCACCTAAATTGAACTAAGATTTTGCTACTGCACGCTACTGATTCAAATTATTATTTAATTAATTATAATATTATTTACTAATTTAGATAGACGCATTGTTGATACGACACTATTATTTTCTAGAAATTTCAGTTGTTGGATCTTCCAATATCTATTATACGTTTAATTGTACCCGATGGTAAAACGTCTGGACCCTTTTTAGTGGAAGTGATGACATAACTTCTCATTAAGGGGTCAAACTTACATGTTATTTTACCATAAGGCGTAACGTTAGTTAAAATCGGGTATAACGTATAGTGGTTTACCTTCAAATTCATGCCAAGTATAAATCAATCTTTTATTAACATGACTGTTAATAATTAAGCGCGCTAAAGTTTGCAATTTGTTTAAAAAATAAACAAATAGTCGACGTTGTGAGTGACAAATTTCTTATTGTAATTAAGACAAAACCAGTGGCTCAATTTGTTGGTGCTTGTAACATGTTTGAGATATTGCTATCTAGGCGACGTAAATCTTTTGAGAATATTCTAAAAGTAAAATGCAATGTTATTAATGAACGTTTATTATTGCCCATAATAGTAATGTAAATCGTAGTAAAAAATTTTGTCAAGAGATAGCGCTTGTGCCTGTAATTTTTAGATGATTTTCTCATAATATCAAAATTACTTTCCATTTTACCACGTGAAATCATTGGTTAAAACCATAATATTTTCTCCCTGTTTTAGATTAGCATTTCATGAATAGCACATTTGTTTTCTAATTGATATACTTTAATTTAGGTACATGTATTATCTTGATATTATTTTTATTACCGGTTTTGTATTTGTTGATTTTAGTAGAATCGAACAACTGTAATGAAACACTTGAGCAATCTTCACTAGAACCTGATGTAAATATTTGTCTGTGCGTTATGTCGTAAAGAGGCTTATCATTCTCGGACATTGTCATAGCCTAAATCGCAAATTTTTTAGTCGAATTGCAAATTCTGGATTCGACGATATTCACTTCACCAATGAACAATCAACTACACTTCGCTAGTTAAATCGCCACCTCAAACAAATTAAATTTGTAGTAACCTACTAGAAAACAAATTTTAGTACTAGTTTTTCTGTGGTACTAGGTAATTTCGGCGACGTACGTTCATGCGGTGTCGGTGTTAACAATAACAGTATTGTTTATGCTACTTCAGTTTCATGCAACTAAATAACTAATTTTAATTTATGTTTTTCTGATAAAGAATAATAACGCGTAATCGAGATATTCATCTTGTTTCATGTTTTTGTGACAATCCCGTGGTAGTTTTTACATTCAAACCGTATTTATTTATTTCGACCTTCAACTATAAATTATAATACAAACAAAACGTTGTATTTATTCTGGAACAAGTGGCTTCCTTTATTTGAATGAACCTCCATGTTACCAAAATTGGTTTCCACTAGTGCAGCACCTCATTTAAGCGGCATTTTTTGCATGCATGTGCCGCCTCTTTGCAATCAGGATCAATTGAAGCAAGTGGCATCTGTTGACAGTGAATTAAAGTAAATTCAATCGCTTGCCCCCTAAGGCGACGTTTCGCCTACTTCAGTTGCAAAACGTCGCCTTAAACCATTAATTGAGAAGTTATTTCTTCACTTCCACTAAAAAGGGTCCAGACGTTTTACCATCTGGCACAATTAAACTATTATTTTCATGAAATTCGTCTGTCCAGTTTTATATGAAAACGTGCGCATTAGTCTTTTGTGTAAATGAAGTAGGGATAGGTTTCTCTCTCTGACGTGCTCACAACACACACCATTATTTGTAAAATTAACAAGACATGTTGTAAGTGTCTAATGGCCGGTTGCACCGATACTACTTAGTTAAGCAATTCTTAAAAACTTAGATACAATTGTTAAAACCATAGTAAAGATTGTTTTTAAGCATAGCTTAAGTTTAAGTCGCCTCAGTGCAACCAGCCATAAGTGAGTTTAATTTAATTTCTACAAACAATCAAACTATAAATGATCAACTAACAAACGACATTTGATCAACAAAAAACCACATCTGAACGACATGTAATCAACAAACAAACGACATCTTGTGACAGTTTTCCTGAACAGAAAACTCTATAATATCTGCTCCCGCAGCGTTCATCAGGGTCGAATGGCTCGAATTTATTTCTTTCGTGAGGTTGGTAACACAAAATAAAAAAAAATATTAACATTAAAGATGGACGCCAGTATTTTTATTTTGCCAAAAGTTATTGAATATTATTTTGCTATGTGTATTTAAAAAAATACAAAAAAAGGACGGTAAAAGTAGGAAAAGAAAAAAATAAGAAGTGATATCAAATTTTTAAAATTTGGTGCCAAAATATTTTGTTTATGAGAGAGATTCCTAAATACTCTACTAGATGCCCTTTAATTTAAAAACAAAAAATATAAGCAACTTATTTGACGTATAAGTTTAAACTGTCACAATCTGATCTGGCCGAAGGACCACCGTCAGTTTATTAGGTTTACTATTTGTCAAAAATTCTTCAACATTTTGATAAATCAAAGATTATTTGCAATAATTATTTTATTGTCATCTATTGCAACATTAAATCGAATAAATAAAACCTTGACTACAAGCTGTTATAAAATTATTGTTTTTGACTCTCACGAGTACGGTCGAGAAAATAATAATTGAAAAATTTAACATGTTTCATTATTTTTACTACTTACAGATCAACCAATATAAATGTCAACTTAAAATGTTTTGTACTGTACTCATTTCTATTGAAAAGCTGCATTTGTTAGCATTTCAATTATCATCTACAGCCTGCAATAGCATAAATTGTGCCTCTTCTTTTCTGACCGTTTTCCTTTGAGTAGGTGGCTTTGTAGTTTACCGATCCTGTTTGTTCAAATCAAACCAATAATAAACTAAACACAATAAATACTCTGGCTATTTGTTCTTTGTTTAATAGAAGCATAACATACTAAAATAAACCTGATTGTTGTGATTTAAGTAAAAATTGATAAATATCTCCAAAACTGTATGTGTTAGTAGAAAAAAGTACTAGTGCAAGTTGTTAGATAATTAAAAAATACATTAGAAACAATTTAAATAAATCAAGGGTGCCAGTTGAAAAAATTAAATTAAAAATTTGAAAATTAGCGCTCTCATACAAAATATGTATGGCGAATTAGAATTTTTTTTAGTCTATTTAAACACTTCTGAATTACATCTACGAATTTATAAAAACAAATTCGAAAATTTCCGAAAAACACCAGTTTGTGACCATTTCTTTCTAATGTTAAATTTTTAAAGAAATTACTCTAAAATGGCAACGCCGCAATCAATTTAAAAAATTTTAAAAATATTTTTTATGTCAATTAAGTCTCCATCGAAGAGAATAAAAAAATTGATAGGTTGCAATTTAAAAAAAGTGTAATTTTATGCTACCCAGCAAAAACTAAACACCCTGTATGATTCCTGTACTTTTACCGGATCCTAGTTTTTCAATTGGTCAAGAAATTTTGCTTCATTTTCTAAATAAATCTCGATTTCCATATCTTCGGTATTGGCATTTTCTCCAAAGTCACCTTCATCATCAAAAGAAGTCTATAAACTTTTTGGGCTCACCCCTTGACTTTCTGCACGCTGCCACCGTCTATAATTTAGCGTTCTCATTTTCTTTTCGGGATATAATTTAATATACTTTCCTGTCCTATATGTAGTTAATATTTTCTCTAGTTCAAAATTTAATTTTCTTATATTATTAAAAAAAGCAACTACAGCTTCATATTGTTTTGTGTAAGACCCTCGTTGGGAATAATTAATTCTCTTTGCTGCTAGATATTTAGCAACGACAAGAGTTAAATGTTACAACAATGTTATTACCAACATCTTCTATTAAACTGTTTGCATACATTGCTACTTTATTAACCACACTTGCAATACTACCTTCGTAAACTGGAGTAGACACAAATTCCGTGTAGATGTTTTTTTTTCGTTTTGTTTTGGACCGTTGCAAAAGTAGTCCGCATACTTTGAATGTTCACCAAAAATACCTATGTTTAGCACAATTCAAAATATCGGATTTAAGAAGTAAAATTTGTTCTTTTGTGTAAATTGCTTGGTTTTTTCGATACTGAACGACTTTTGTCACAGTATAACAAAACCGTAATTGGCTTTTAACAAATGAAGTTTGATAAATGATGCTACTTTTGGTTTCATCGTTACTTCTTTTATTTCTAAGTATGTGATTTTTACATTCTGTAGAACTGTAGACCATAGGTTCAACTCCCGGTTTCGTTTGGATTCGAATGTTACATCCTACTTCTTACCTGCTAATTTATGGCTTGGCGTGGTCTCCGATTGGTATTTTGTCTCACTACGATACATGTCCACGTTGACTACGATTACATATACTTTATTCAGATAGTGTTTCACTCGAGATTTTTAAAGGATAAACAACAAAATTAAATAAACAGATATGAGATTTGTAAAATGAGAATTCCATAGAAAAATACATGCTTTATTAAAAAAATGTGAGTTGCTGAATTTTTCCACATCAAATCCAATGGTCACACTAAAAAAATGCACGGATATGCAACAATAGTTTTCTTTATATCATTTTTTCTAAAGTACGCAAATGGGATGACAAAAAAATTCACTGTTTTAGTATACACCGTGTCCCACGTAAGGCGACCATTAGATGTTTATGGAGATTAAATCAATTTGGTTTTTTGCAAATTTGTAGATTTACATAAAAAAACTATGCTCTTTCAAGTAAGAATAGAATGGACATTGTACAGCTTTCGGTTATACCATGTGTGTTTTACTATATGAGCCTAGGCTTTTTCGGGTAATTTGTTTTGAATAACCTTGTGATATTCTTCACGGTGATTGTACGAAATGCATGCAACATAGCACCTTACTTCATAACTGTTTTTTAATGCAAAAATTGATCCTTTTCCTCCAATGAATTGGGCAACAATTGCGTTGTGGGTGTTAGCAGCATTATTTGTCATGTTTCATAATAAACTATCATCAGACAAACCACATTCGATTAAATTTGGTACTTCATTTTGTTCTTTGTTTTTAGGGCCAGTGCAGAAATACCGAGATCACATGTTTAGGGCAGTTAGTAATGTCTTTTTTTTAAACTTGCTCTTTTAGTGTTTTGTCTTCTTGCCGTCTGTGAGCCACTGCAACATTTATTCCTTTAGTGCAAAAGTTTCAAAAGATGGTTCTTGCACTCCACTTTTTCAATCATTTCAGCATTACCATATGGTTTTTCTCTCTACAATTTCTTGTACACTGCTATCGCTAACTCTAGTGTATTTTGAGCCGTGCATCTGTACACTCCTTCAGAAACCTTTCAATATAATATCGGCTTCCATTGCTGTTAAAGTGCCGGACCAATTTTTGTAGCACTTTTGCTCGACGACTGTCACATTTTTACCCTTTGCTGTCGCTCACATAGAGCAGTACCACAATGAATAACAGCTTCTCCGTATTGGCGTCAACAATACAGGCAACTCCAGATAATGAGTCATAATTCACTTTGTAGGACCGCTTTGGTCAGCCACCATCTGCAAATGACTCTGTCAACATCTCCAACTTCACGAACTATACGTGCTTCTTCTATTCCCGCTTGCTCCATAGCTTCCCATGATGTTTCCAGAATGCTTTCACACACATTTTCAAAATGCTTATCGAACTGTCGTCTAGATATTTGCGGCATATTCATAGTACTTAGTATTTGGGTGGTCTGGGCAAAACCTAAACCCGTTGAAATAGTCGCCAAAACGATGGCAAACTTGGCATAGTTTCTCTCCTGCAGTTTCTGTTTCACACATTTTTCAATGTGACACATCCCATATTTTAACAAAAAGTGTTTAGTGTCGTTGATTATGTTTTTTGGCAGATATGAATTAAGTCAAATTTTTCTAAAGAAAATTCCGTTTATGTTGTATTGATCTTTTGCATTTATTAAATTTTTCGTATAATTTACGCAGGGTGGCTCATTAGTGCGAGGAAGGTGGATATCGCGGAAAATATTGGGATTAGAAAAAAACTTTCGCAATAAAAGTAGTGAAAATCAATGAGCTGCACATTTTAAAATTATTTTCATTTATACAGGGTGTTCCATAAAAATGCCACATACCAAAGTTATGTTTTTTTAAATAGAACTACCCAGTTTTTATTACAAATTTGAATTCCTTGAGAAATTCTAATGTGACTTTATGCATTATACGAGGTCTGGCTATTAAATAACAAGACTGTCCGCCTAGACAGGCGCCTTAGACGGATGGGGGAAAAAACGAGTAGTGTGTTGGGTATGTAGATATTTTTTCTATGCACGTACCAAAACACGTTTACGTCACTATTATAGTATTTGTGAAGTAGCGGTTTGAAACGAACGTGTTTTTTTCTCGTGCCGAAAACCATTTGTGACGAAAAACATTTCTCGTTAAATTGAAAAAAACTCCGACTGAGTGCTATAAATTGTTGCAAGAGGCCTATGGGGACAATTCTCTATCTCGTGCACGTGTTTTTGAGTGGTGTAAGCGCTTCAGTGAGGGCCGAGAGAGCACTAAAGATGACCAGTGTCCAGGTCGCCGTGTCACTGTTTCAACCCCGAAACAATGACCAAAATCAACCATATTGTGCGTGCAGATCGTCGAATGAGCATCCGGATGATTGTCGAGGCTGTAAACGCCGATAAAGAAACGGCGAGTTGTGGAAGAACAACTCGTGGATTTTGCACCAGGACAACGCACCGGCCCATAACGCGATATCTGTGAAGCAGTATTTGGCCGGTAAGCGCACTCCAGTGCTCTAACACGCGCCGTACTCGCTAGATTTGGCACGTGCGACTTTTTTTTGTTTCCGAAGATAAAATCTGCTTTGAAAGGGACCCGATTTGAGTCGATGGAAGCGGTAAAGCAAAAAACGGCAGAGTTCCTAAAGACCCTCACCTAAGAAGACCTCCAGCACTGCTTCGATCAATGGAAAAAATGTTTGGAAAGGTGTGTGGCAAGGGGAGGGGAGTATATTGGAGGGGAGCATTCGAATGTAGAATAATTTTTATAATAAAACCCTTTTTCGTAACCAGTCTCGTTATTTAATAGCCAGACCTCGTACATAGTGTCTAAAATAGAAAGTTTTTGCATTATTTCACTTTTTCCGAAAAAATTGACTTTTCGAAAAAATTAAATAACCCAGTTTTCCTGGAATTTATCCATCTGCAATTTCGTAACTGTAATATGCATTACATGTGCTAACTAAAGCTAGTTGTTCACCTTTCTAACCTGGCTAAGTTTTGAGTAATGAATTATTTAAATTGAACTCCCTAAATTCATGGATAACTTGATTTTTCAAATAACACCACCTAATTTTTATGTGCCGTTGAACGTGGAATTTCATAAGCATTCTAATGATAAGGTTGTAGGTATCTAACTCTTACGGATTTTTGCGGATTTTTGAGTAAGAGTTAGATACCTACAATCTTACCATTAAAAAGCTTATGAGATTCTACGTTCAACGGCACATAAAAAAGTAGGTGGTGTCATTTGAAAAAATCAAGTTATCGATGAATTTAGGCAGTTCAATTTAAATAATAGATTATTTAAAAACCTACCATGGTTAGAATGATCAACAACCAGCGTTAGTTAACATATGTAATGCATCTTAAAGCTACAAAATCGCAGATGGATAAATTACAGGATAACTGAGTTAGTGAATTTTTTCAAAAACTTAATTTTTCCGAAAAAAGTGAGATAATGCGAAAACCCTCCATTTTAAACACTATATACAGTGTGTCTACTTAAGTTGGACTCATATGGGAAACTTTTTTATTATTAGTTTCAGGAAAAAAAGTTATTCTTCATAAAAAGTTCTGCATTATCTAAAACTTAAAACGTAATTATTGTTACAGAATTTGGTCACATTTTTGTACGTAATTAAACAAACCTGATTGAATACTAAATTAAATTGTTTAACTAAGTAGTAGGTGCATATAGTTCAAATGACACATTCTTACATTTTTTTAAAGAGGCATCTTTGTAACACGACATTATTTTCCTCGCTAGGGAGGAAAAACCAATCTTCCTCACTATTTGTAGAAGACACGTCCGTTTTCTAAGTATGTAGTGGAAAAACCATATTTGTAGTGTTTCTCCTAACCAGAGGTGGCGCTGTTGTTGATGGTATAAGTTTTAATGTCATTATTTTTAATAATTTTTATTTTAATGTCAGTCAGGTGCGTAGTCAGGGAGGGGATATTGGGATGCAACCCCCCGGAATTTTCTCCGAGCTGTTGTCGCTCGCGCACGCAAGCACCATTGTTCACCAGTACGACTAGTACCGTGGCCGTGAGACGTGTCGGTGTCATCACATCAGTTCAGTTCAGTGCCAGTCGACAGTCGCAGTTGAGTGTACGTGTACATACTGTCGTGCGTCGCGTCGTTTACTTGCTGAACTCTAGTGAATTATGTTTATTGCTTGTTAATCAAGGATTTGTGATGAGTAAAAACCAGAGTTCCATTTTGGACTTCATCCAGAAGAACAAATGTACTAAAAGGCTCCACTTTCCAACACCTTTGTCATTAGAAGGAAACGCAGATGTTGCAAGTGTATCATCCATTTCTGTACCATCCTACAGCTCAACCAATTTAGGCACGAGCAAGTGTAGTTCTGATGTAGACATTGGACAGTTTTTAACCAAAAAGCTTTCAGATGATGAGAAACAGTTAATTTTAAGAAAATGCTGAGTTCCTAATGACATGTACAAATTCCCTATGGGGTAAAGAATTTAAAAAAAAATTGCTTCATGAATTTCATTGGCTATCTTACTCAAAAGTTCAAGAAGAGGCATTCTGTAAATATTGTTTTTTGTTTGCCAAAGAAAAGGAAGTAGGTAAAGGGCAACGTGTGAAATTAGGAGCATTTGTTGTCTCACCTTTTACAAGGTGGAAAGACGCCAAAGAAGAATTCCGTAGGCATGAAAACAGCCATTATCATAAGGACTGCAGCATCATTGCTCAAGACTTTTTACGTGTGTATGAGGGTAGAGCAGATGACATCTGTTCTCAAATTAATAAAAGTAGGAAAGAAATGGCGCTGCAAAAAAGAAAAAAACTCTTGTCAATAGTGAAAACAGTATATTTTTGCGGAAAACAACGAAATTGCCTTAAGAGGACATTTGGATTCAGGGCCATTGAATCAAGAAACCAGTACTGAAGGAGATACTTGTGTAAACGATGGGAATTTTAGGGCCTTGCTTCGTTTCAGAAGCCATTTAGAAACTTGCAGTCTTAACTCAAGATATATAAGTCCCCAGATTCAAAATGAGATTATTGAAACTTGTGGAGATATCATTTTAACTGAAATTGTAAATAAAATCAACTCTTCGGGATGTTTTAGTATTCTTGCTGATGAAACAACAGATATAAGTGGCATTGAACAACTCACGCTATGTGCCAGATACACGGAAATAAAAAATGATGGTAATGTCAACTTGAGAGAAGATTTTTTGAAATTCGTTCCTGTTCATGACACTCGTGGTGAAGCGTTAGCTCAAAAATTACTTCTAGAGCTCCAGTCTATTGGTGTAAATTTGTCATTTTTGAAGGGACAAGGTTATGACGGGGCATCTGCCATGAGTGGACAGTACAAAGGCTGCACACCTATAATAAAAAAACAATATCCAAAAGCTGTATACGTGCATTGCTCAAGTCATGCATCAGGAACACGCTAGCTACAATGAAAGAAATCATCAACTTCTTTAGATCATTCCCGAAGAGAAGTGAAGTGTTAAAAAATATTATTCTTGAAGAAGATCCCAGTAGAACACCTTAGTGCAATGGTGTCTTTTAAGGAGTTCTTCGTGCTTATCCTGCAGGCTCTATCTGAAATACAAAACTTTGAAGACGCTGATATATCTTCAAGAGCATTCACACTATACAGTGCTCTCAACAACAGCCAATTTTTGGTAGGAGTAGTAACTGTTAGCAAAATGTTTTATCTTGCGTTTGGACTCTGCAAAACATTGCAAACAAGTACACTGGATTTGTCTGGTGCAATACACCATGTTGAAACGTTCACAGCAGAAGTTCAAAACATGAGACAGAATTCAGAACTCGAATTTGATGGATTGTACAATGATGCAGAAGCTATCGCTAAAGACATTGGTATGAATATATGCATTTCTAGATTAGCTGGCAAACAAGACCACAGAACCTAAAGAATATTATAGAATCACATTGTTCATACCCTTTATGGACTTCCTAATCCAAGAAATGAATGATAGGTTCTTGGCACACAAAAGCATATTGGAAAGCTTGGGTTGTTTACTCCCTCAAAACATTTGTGTCTTCAATGATGACAGGTTGAAAATGTGCTGTGAAACTATCGCAAAACAATGGCCAAATGATTTGGGCGACCCTAACCAGCTTGAGGGTGAGATGAAAATGTGCAGAAGAAGTTTCCGATGAACCACAAGACCATGTGTCCTCAATGAACAAATGTAATAAGGACATGTTTCCGTATATTTTACTGCCATGAAAATAGCAGCTACCCTGCCGGTAACAACTTCTTCAGCTGAAAGATCATTTTCGACCCTCCGACGCCTGAAATCTTATTTGCGGAATTCCACATCTGAAAACAGGCTCAACGGACTGGCTCATCTTTCCATTCATCGTGAAGTGAACGTGAATCCCGATGATGTTTTGAACTTAATAGCCAAAAAGCCAGAAAGAATGCAAATTAGTTTGTAGGTGAAGCTACAAATAGATGGACTGACTTCTGTAAATTTGGAGCAGTTGACTTTTTTACCTTTCCTTATAGTTCTATTACAGATTTCATGGAACCTAATGTTAAATATACACTGATTAATTCTTTCTTAGTTGTTTTTTTTCCATGATTATATCTCCTCCAAATTAATTTCTGTCTACGCTACTGACCAAATCTCCATAAAAAAATTAGCTACAAGAGCTGAAAAAAATACTATAAAATGCATTTTATGACACTTTGATTTCAAAATTTTTCCGGGGGAAGACCTCCGTACCCCCCGGTATGAGTCCCCCCTCGAAATAAAATCCTGGCTACGCCACTGATGTCAGTGTCAATTTAATTTGTAACGTTCTCATACGAATTGGTTCAGTTCCAACATTAGTGAAAAACTTTATAGTAACTTTGAAAAGTTTTCAAAGACTATTCTCCACTTTAAAAATGTTAGGATTAAGGTACCTATTTAAGAAATTTTATTTGGTTTTATCATCCCGCAAAAATGTTTAAGGGACAACAATCTTTCCGCTAAGATTTTTAATGCACCAAAAGTGTTTTGGTACAGAAATTATATTCACACTTGTGATGCCAATTGGAAAGAAGATGACTGTACTATTTTATAATGTATACTAATACCACTTAAATTGTAAAAAAATTTGTAATACTTTCTGTAGATTTAAGAGCATACCATTTATTTTACAAATACTTTGTAAACTATCTAATGCTAATATTTACTTTGATAGATAAAATTGTGTTTTCGGATTGTTTTTTTTAAATGATTTGACTCTGGACAAAGAAGTAAGTAATAAAAATCTATAATTATTGTTTTGTACAAAATAAAGTACGTGTATTATTTAAATTTTCCGCCATTTTGCTTGGTTTTAACCTGAGATATTTGGTTCCTTACTCTGCTGAGTAGTTTTTTTTCTCAACCAGAGACGGAGCTACGTTATAACGAACAACATTTTACTATACAGATTCCGTTCTATAATTTTCGGTTATTTTTCTATGGTCCCTACCTCAGAATGAATAGTATATTTTTATAAGTACCTATTTAGTGGTACCTATAGACAAATAACGTGCACCTTTGTTTTAAAGTTAGTAAGAAGAAAAGGTGCAAGGACAGCGCTATCACTGTCACGTGATACTTCAATTGGGTGCGTTCAGGTTTGAAAGACTAATGACCGGTTGCACCTAAAGTTTAATAAAGTAATGAGGGTGCCTCATGAGCTGTGAACCAATAGAATTCTATGCGTCATTTGACGTCAATGAAAGACTCGGTCTATCTCTGCCTTATACATTACGTATAAGAGTCGTCTTTATCTAATTCATTGCGCTAAGCGTGCAATACTTACCATTTATATTTTAAACTAGACAAAACCAGCATGTTACGCATGCGTTAAGTCACAAAAGAACAATCATGAACAATAATTGGCCTCAGCACTTACATTAACATTACATGAATAAGTAATCCACGTCGCATAGTTAGCTTAGAAGCCTATCTTTATAGAGATTAAATTCGCGGTAACGGATAGTTCAAAATTCCTCGCAGATATACGTAACATCTTTTACTAAAATATCTTATTGCAAAAAAAAGCTTTAGATAATCTTCCGAACTCCGAATCACCTTTTTCTTTCTTTTTCAATATAGTTTTTAGCTGACTATTACTACAGCCTACAGTATGTTGACCTGCATTTAGGGTGACACATTTTCCACTGCGGTACGTCAAGAACAACCGCAGATCTTTACTTCTTGGAGGTCGTAGGGCCGCATATTTCCAATAAAGAGCACAAGGTTTAAAGGTACACCCATCGTTCGTTATTGTAAACCTCCTTGTCGTTAAATTTTTGGTCTCTCGTAAGGTGACAACAATATATTTCTATAAATCCTCCACGTCATTTACAGTGAGGGATAAAAGCTCATTGCACCGACAACATCCAAATATACCAAAAATGGTAATGACTTTGGCAAGTAACCACTTCTCGTCAGGAGCTTCAGTGATAAACTTTTCCACTTGCTATTTCGTCAGAACCTTGGCTTTCTTGGGGACGTAGCGTTCATTTCGTCTTTTTAAAAACGCAACCACTTTATGAAATCTAGAAAATGATATGTAACTAAAAACCTAACTAATAAATATAAGGAAACAAACCTGCAAACATCAATGTTTTCTCTAACTGCCAAACAACTCTTAACCATTGACTACTTCGACCATAAAGAATTCGGGCTGAATTTGGCAGACAATTTATTGATATACGCTAATAACGTCTTTCGTAACACCAGTCACGTTGTTTTTCTTTTGCCACTTTTTGAACTCCGCGTACTCATATTCATACCTTGATGAAGATTTTTCGGGCAGTAATCTTGCAACTACACTTGCTACTTCATCAATGATAGCTTGCGGAACACTCATTTCAGTAAATCTCACCAGCAAAACATTCCGGAAACGTGAAATTGAAATGAAATAATTAATCAACAAAATAAGTGCCGTGCGTTTTCAAAGCAATACGTCTAAAGCTCACATGATTTTTGCTCCGATTTTCGAAATTTTTAGAATTTTTAATGGTTTATTATTCATTTATAATAACTTTTACAAGTGAGGAACAAATAAAACATTCAACAATACACGCAAGGTAACGGGTTTTACCTTGCTAGTAATGTTAAATACTATTTGTATTCAACAACTTCACTAGCAGAACAAGTAAAGTTGTAGGTTAAAACATTTAAAATAATAATAAACAAACGAGCTCGCAATACACTTTGTGCTCATCTAATTCTGTGATGTGAGCGAAAAGTTGTCGTTTACTCCTATAAATCTGAATACGTTTGGAGACAGCACTGTAGAGTAATTTTTAGAAATTATGAACGGTTTAGGGTAAAAGTGCGACGTCAAGTGACCAATCTGAACGCAACCCAGCATATTCGCGCCTGTCACAATTAATCTAACATAGATGTCAACTGTCACTGTTAACCTTTAAAATATATAACATTTCTTGTATATCTCCTACTTCCACTAGTAGTGGTTCGTCACATCTTGTCTAAGCGTCACATGATATTTTAGTGTCGTCCTTCAGTGGTTTCTTTTTCTAGCATTCCAACTTCAAATGTTCGGTATAAAGCGAATAAGCGTTACTCGTCTAGGTACTTATATTCAGTCTGAGGTTCCTACTAAGCCTTTTCGTAACAGCTACTGAGCTGCTTTGGAACGCTGAACCTAGCGAACGCAAAGAATTCAGCATTTATATTTATTTTTATATTTACACACTCTGTACACAGTTATTTTTCTGTGCCCTGTACATCAAAATAATCTACACCTATCTTAACCTAATTTACGAAAAATAATTATTTAAAAAGTGCAATGTATTAACTAAGGTCTGGTCTTTTCACCTCCAGTTAACTTTATCGTCGGTTAACTACTATGGAAACACATATTGAATCAATCAAATTTTTAGAAAGTAGTTATTAACCTGCAGATAAATTAACTGGAGGGGAAAGGACCAGACCTATTTAACTTTTATTTGTATTTAGGACATTGATTTCTGTCACAACCGGAACTTTGAACGTTGCCCTCTTTATCGAAACTCGTATCATGACTTGCCATTTGTAAGTGTTTGTTGTAAGAATCAAGAAAACAATTCCAAGGCACCAATATTTCTCAAAGTTTATGATGGGCGACTTAAGATTTGATGATAAAGTAGCTGTTATTACTGGGGCAGGTGCAGGTTTGGGAAGAACTTATGCACTTTTATTTGCATCTAGAGGTGCAAAGGTAGTCGTGAATGACTTAGGTGTTGATCCACATGGTAGAGGCAGCGGACACAATGCAGCTGATGTGGTTGTTAATGAAATTAAACAAGCTGGTAAATTATATATTATGAATGTAAATTCATAATGTATCTTTAATGTATATTTCAGGTGGAATTGCAGTTGCTGATTATAATTCTGTAGTCGAGGGAGAAAAAATAATTCAAACGGCTTTAGAAAGTTTTGGTCGTGTTGATATTTTAGTGAATAATGCTGGTATATTGCGTGATAAAAGTTTTCCCAGGATTTCTCCAAATGATTGGGATATTATCCAAGATGTTCATTTAAAAGGTAGCTTTAAGACGACACAAGCTGCATTTCCACACATGAAGAAACAAGGTTACGGCAGAATAATTATGACTTCATCCGGTTCAGGCATTTATGGTATAAATTCTTTGATGTAGGTATTTTTTCACTTTTCTCATAAATGCTGTACCTATAGGTAACTTTGGTCAAGCTAATTATGCTGCAGCAAAAATGGGGCTAGTTGGTTTATCTAATGTGATTTCAATAGAAGGTGTATCTAAAAACATTCATTGTAATGTAATTGTTCCTACAGCTGCTAGTAGATTAACCAAAGACATTCTTCCACCAAACCTTTATGAAGAATTAAAACCAGAATTGATTGCACCGGTTGTGGTAAGTATTAATATTCACTTATTGTTTCAGAATCTGTAAAGAATACTTTTAGGCTTATTTATGTCATGAGAGTTGTGAGGAAAGTGGTGCAATAATTGAATCTGCTGCTGGATGGGCCGGAAAAGTTTCTGTGTTTCGAGGGAATGGTACCTTAATTCGAAAAAAAATTACAGATGGTGTTTCAATTGAAAATGTTAGAGATTCCTGGACCAAAATTGTTGATCTAACGGAAGCTAGCAAGTGTGACTCAGTGAATGTGGCTACTTCTTCTTTAATGGAATCTTTAGATCGTTTACAGAGTGGAACAGAAGCATCACCTACATCAAGAGAGGGTGATATATTCGAATTTGATTTCAAAGATTTGATAGTATATGCTCTCGGAGGTAAACTTAAGAATTATAAATATTGTTTAAAAACTTAGTTATGATAGTTGGAGCATCAGTGCAAATACCGGATGAACTAAAGTTTTTGTACGAAAATGACGAAGATTTTGTTGCCCTTCCTACATATTACATCCTGCCAGCTCTTATGTCAATGATGGTATCAGGAACTGCAGAAAATGCAGTCCCAGGAAAAACTATTACTTTGGATCAGATCTTGCATGGGGAACAATACTTAGAAATTATTCATAATCCGCCAATGAGTGGTACAATACTCAGTAAATCAAAAGTTGTAGAAGTTTTAGATAAAGGTTCTGGGGCTGCAATAGTTTCTAATAGTAAGAGGTGTCTTTGTTATGTATGTATTTTATACAACATAAGTTTCTAGTTGAAAGTTACAATGAACAAGGAACGATTATGTTTAAAAATCAATCAATTGCATTTGCTGTTGGAGCAGGAGGATTTGGTGGTCCAAGGCAGGGATCTCAAATAGTACCGTGTCTACCTAAACCTAATCGAAAACCAGATATGTCATTGACATACAAAACTAGTTACGATCAAGCTGCTTTATATAGATTATCTGGTAAGGTACACCAATTTTTTCGTAAAATAATTATTTCTGTTAAGGTGATATTAATCCACTACACATTGATCCTAATATGGCTGCATTAAGCGGTAACGAAAGGCCAATTTTACATGGTCTATGTTCTTTGGGAATATCTGTTCGATTAATTTTAAGAGCCTTTGCTGGATATGATGCGGGCTTGTTTAAGGCTGTGAAAGTGAGTTTACTTAATTGCATATTAATCATATTAGGTTCAATTTTTAAGGCGCGTTTTTCCAAAACTGTATTACCTGGTGAAACCTTACGGGTAGATATGTGGAGAAACAATAATCGCATTCACTTTGAGACTGTTGTAGTTGAGAAAAATGTTGCTGCAATTACTGGTAAGTATAATTCATACAAATTTTAAAAAATCGGTGAAAATTATGAGAAGCGACATATTTTTCTGAAGCGACTGATTTCTAATTGTAAATTTTAAAGAATTACTATTCAGAAATTGGATTTGATTTCATTTTGAGCAAAATCGAACAAACCATTAGGAAAACTAATTTTAAGACGACCACTCTCAAAGTAGCCATATCTCAACACAAAGTTGTGTCCGAAAATGCTAAATATTATAACGCTTTCAAAACTGTTGTGATAAAACTCAAAAGTTAATAGTGGATACACACAGAAAGATTTATCTACCGATTTCAGCATTATCGTTATATTTGCCAAATTAGGAAGATAAAACTGCTAGTTAAGGAACACGTAAATATGCCAAAAACGAAGGATTAATTGCAACAATAATTTTCAGCGATAATTTGGTGCTTTAGCATAAACCAGCGATTTAGCTGACGATAAATCGGATAAAATAAATCTGCTGTTGTTAAGCATCAGTAGAAGGTTTGACCGTCCTAGGTAATTTTTGAAATCATGAAGTTCGTTCTCTTGAAATTTGCTTAAAGTAACGACATATGGGTTAGTTCATTTCTCATTTTAACTACAATCATTGATTATAAAGTTACGTTAAGATATGCAACCATATGGAAGTATGTTTTCGGGTTCGTTTGTGTTTTACTCATACCACCACATACATCATCACCGCACGTGTTCAACTGGATTGATAGCATTGATGTTGCATTTTTATCAAAATACTTATAAGATCCTTAAATTCGTTAGATGGCCTTTTACTTTTACTTGCACAATAACCACATTTAAATCTATATCGCATAATTTGCAAAATACCCAGCCACATAAGTGTTTGTACGTGTTTGGAGTGGAGTGGAGATTCCTCTACAATGAAATGTGGACTTGACCGATGAAGATTTGTAAAAAATACTAAGAGCTAATTGTTTTGTTTTCTTGTCTACGGTGTTGATGTGTACGAAAAACTTTGCATCGTAACATCATGTCTTAAAGCTGCACTTCTTAACAATACTAAAGACATCACAAAGTTTTTTAGTTATTTTCATATCCATCTGAGCGTATTGGAAAAAATAATATATTTTTTTTATAAAACTTAATATTGAAAATAATTGTAGAGTGTTGTATATTTTTGGGAAGCTTGTGTGAAACTGAATTAGATTATGTAAAAATGTATAGGGTTCCCATTTAAAAAAATTAAACTTATTACTGTATCATAATAATAAAAATTTGAAATAAAAATCTGACTTCGCCAATGGATTGTATATAAAAAAGTGCCTTTAGAATGTTCTTTTAGTTTTAAGATAATGCTTATAATAAATGAGCTACAGGCAATTTTTGAAAATGGTCGAAATCTGAAAACCACCTTGTAGCTCCGAAACCAATCGAGATAGCCATGAATTGAATTCACCATTGTTATTTTCTTCAAAAATGAGCTAAAAAACCAGTCATTTTTGGTTATGGTATATTGATTAAACTACACCTTAAATTTTACGTAGAATCTGAAAATGGAATAAAAATAGCATGATCTATTTGAAATAAGAAAGTTGACAGCTACTTCCCGTACAACCGGAAGTGCTGTATGAACGAAAATATTTTGTCTGAGTTCAGTGATGTCGAAAACAAGCGCAGTAAAATTTTCAGAAAATGAATCGAATTAGTTCACCATATACTTCTAATGCACGCTCGTAGTGCCGGGCCCTGTATAGATACGCGTTTTTTTTACTTTCTCTCAAAGAGAAAGTATTGTAATAAAATATTTTTAAAAGCACTATTGGAATCAAAAAGCCTCGCTCTTTAATTTGTAGGGAATACTTTTTTTTTTATTTGAACCTTAGTTTACGAGTAATGGAGTGAGAAACATAGAAACAGGGCAAATTATGTAATTAAATTCTCGAGGGTGTCAAACAAAGATACATGCGTTTAAAATTTGCATTTCCCGTTTTATGCAAATTGTTTATTTTTTTACGACCAAAGAAATATCTCAACTTCAGCTAATTAATGCACTACAGAACTCAAAAATTTAAATAGCGCTCTTTTGCACAAGTCAATTTTTGGACAACTTTTTTTGGAAGTTTACTTTTATAAAAGCTATCGTTTTGGCCAGGTTTTAGCTTTTAGTCTTTAAATGACTACAGAATCAATTTCTAAGGCACTTTCGGGCGCGTGAGAATACTACTAATATGTATGTTTCCTACTGACGTTCCCAAGGTATTAAATTACATTTTGCAGCTAAAGTGTGAGCTAAAGGACGAGAAAGCTCCAGGTGTAGATGGAGTAAAGTCAGTTAGGTATTCTGCAAGAAGCCTCAGAAAGTATTGCACCAGTAAATATAATTAATACAATTTTTGAAAATGGAATTTGTCCTGATCATTTTAAGGTAGCTGTTGTAAATCCAGTGATAAAGAATTGATTTAAAATTATAGACCTATTTCAATAGTATCGACAATTGCAAACATTTTTGAAAATGTCCTAAAAAAAACGATTAGTGGATTCTATGAAAGTTAATAAATAAATTTGGCTAAAGCCTTTGATACCATCAGTCATTGTAAACTTACAGAAAAGCTAAATAAAGTAGGCATTCGGGGAGTTGTAAATGAATTAATTCAATCATATCGTTATAGAAGAAAGCACATAGGTGATGTATGCAGCGATCCACAGATAGTAAGTTTTGGTGTACCACAAGGTACAGTGTGGAGGCCAATTTTGTTTATTTTATACATATTTGGTTTTCTTTTAAACAATTTTGGTGGAACTCTATTTATACGCTGATGATACTGTCATAATTTATGACCAACAATTGGGCGCAATAGCACGTTTCAGTCAAAGCGATGTAAGAAAAAGTTCCGTCCTAGTGTTATCTTTTTCTATCAGTTTTACCAACACGAACCTTCAAAAATACTCTGAATTTTAAATTATCACCAAAAGTCAACCCAAGCCACAGATTATTAACCTTTTCTGTAGCCATGTTGATATCTTAATAAAACAATTTTAAATACTTACAGAAGACAGAGGTAATAGTAAACAATTTAGTCTTGAAAAAGACTGTTTGTAAAAAGCAGCAAAACGATCAAAAGAAGATAAAAACCACGCAGAACAAACCCAAACACAAAACTCAAACGAATAATTAAAAATTTTAAGGTTAGCTTGGCTTGGGTTGATTTTTTCGTGATAATTTAAAATTTACAGTATTTTAGAGGATTCGTATTGGTAAAACTGATAGAAAAAGATAACACTAGGACGGAACTTTTTTCTCTTACATCGCCTTGAATGAAACGTGCTATTAGAGGCCACTGCAACCCAAAGCCTTAAATTAATAAAAAACGGGTTCAATCAACCTACAAAAAAACGAAGTTTAAAACCTTTTCTTCCTATAAAAACAAAATTTATCAAACTTTAATTGGTTAACAATTCATGAACATAATTGTAATATAAATAACAGTTATTAATGATATTAGGCCAATATTAGCAAATAACAGGCGAGGCTGAGATTGGATTTTTTTGTTAACTTATTTTCGTGATCCCAGACTGTTATTTTGATTTAACAGCATATAATAACAATTGACCATGCAAGTGTGACGTCAATTCGCCATTTTTGTTGCGGCACGTCAAGGGCTTGGTTCCAAATAAAATCAGCTGTTTATAATAATTTCCATAACCAGATTTATTAAAGTAGTTTAGTAGTTCATATTTCATCAATTTTTATCAGTTGAATAAAGAAATTAACAAAATAAGACATAATTTAACAGTTTTAAAAAATAAATTGGCGAGATAATTACTTTTATACAGTTAAAATATTTTGAAACAAAGTGAGGTTATGTTTAGGATTGTTTTTTAAGCAATTTCAGTTATTCTACGGCAATTTATTATTAAAATGCTTAGTTTTACACAGGTCAACCTTACAAATAGAACAGCCAATTATAATATTTGTTACACAAATTAAACTAATAAAGTAAAGACATAAATATGTAAACATAAGTGTATTTGGAACCAAGCTCTTTACTACCCTAACTAAAATGGCGACCATGACGACAACACTTGCATGGTCAATTGAAAAGTCATTTATAAAGCCCGTATAGTATTCAATTTTTAGAATTGCAATTTCTTACTGATAATTTTTTTTTAATAGTTCCCTATTCCCATCTACACCGGTTTTCGAGATAATAATTATTTTAGGTTATTTTTTTTCAAAATATGATCCCACCAAAATTTAAATTTAGTTACTATTTGAACCCATATAAGGCTGAAATTTGAGATGCAGTTTGCAAAAGCTTTGTATTTAACAGCTACCTAAATACATTTATTTTATCTTATACAGGGCGGTTTAAAATTAATGATTTTGACGTGACATACAAAAAAGGTCAAAACTTTATTCTTTCAAATGGAACACTCTGTATATTACTTGAAATTCTAATAGACAATGAAAATGCCTTCAAGTTGATATAGCATAGTGATATAGCTAACTCGACAACTTTTCGAAATCGTTATTAAAAATCACATTGTGTTCACATCATTAGTTAGCCATGGAACGTCATGTGATTTGATAGTTGCTCAATTATTCACTGTGCTTGACAGACGTCGAAGTTTTGAAATTGCGAATGTGATTTTTTACTTAATACTGATTCAAAAACAAATTATAATGGAGCGAAATAATTACTCGCATGAAGTTTTGATTAATCTATTTACTCTTCATGGACAATGTGACAAATTTGTGGCAAGAATATATAGGAAATTTAACGAAATGTATCCTGATTTGCAGCCATGAACGAAAGAAAGTTTATGCTTTAAGCTTAGAACCATAATTGATAAAGTTCTCCTGTATTTGCATAAACTTTCTTTCGTTCATGGCTGCAGATAAGATACATTTTGAGAATTTCCTACATGTTTTTGCCACAATTTTGTCACATTGTCCATGAAAAGTTAATAGATTCATCAAAACTTTATGCGAGTAATTATTAACGAAACAACAAAGTAAGCAACATTAGATGTACGAACTTAAAGGCGTAAAGACTCATCTTCCCCGTAGCTGTAATTTGTTTTTGAATAAGTATTAAGTTGTAAATCACAATCTCAAAACTTCGACGTCTGTCAAACACAGTAAATAATGGAGCAATTGTCAAATCACATGGCGTTCCATGGCTAACTGATGCAAATTATGTGAAGACAATGTCATTTTTAACAATTATTGCGATTATTTCGAAAAGTTGACGAGTTAGCTATACCGCTATGGTATATCAACTTGAAGGCATTTTAATTGTCTATCAGAATTTCAAGTAATATACAGAGTGTTCCATTTGAAAAAATAAAGTTTTGACCTTTTTTGTATGTCACGTCAAAATAATTAATTTTAAACCGTCCTGTATAAGATAAAATAATTTTTTTTAGGTAGCTGTTAAATACAAGGGTCTTGCAAACTTTATCTAAAATTTCAGTTTTATATGGGTTCAAATAGCAACTAAATTTAAATTTTGATGGGATCATATTTTGAAAGAAAATAACCTAAAATAATTATTATCTCGAAAAACGGTGTAAACTATTCAGAAAAAAAAATTATCAGTAAGAAATTGAAATTCTAAAAATTGAATAATATACAGGGTGTTTCATTAAAAATTACTAAGTTGTTACTACTTTTGAGTAGAAGCGGCAACACCGCCAAAATGAAAATATTTTAGAAAGATAGATCGTGTCTATTTATGACAGTAGCCAATTTTTCAGATTACTCCTATGCCCCGTTTTCCATAAACGTCTAACCTACTATCGACTATCAATGACCCTGTATAAGGAATCCAAGACGGAAGATATTGGGCAAATTTTTAGTAAAATAGTAATTTTAAAAGTTTTTAATTACGAACTCATAATTGACTTGCACTCGTAATAAAGATTGGCGGAGATCGATTTGAAATAACAAAGTTCATTATTTTTCCGCAAAAACAATGTAAATATCCCTTAATATCGGTCGTATCACAGCACCCTTGCACACTAAAATCTATTTAAATCGTGCAAGCTGTTTCTGAGATAATTAGGCGTTCTCTACATAAAACTCGCTCTGTATACAGTGTGACCATTTTATTCTGTAATTGTCCGATTATGGGCCTCCAGACTACTTGTCCGAAAAAGTGTGAGCAGGCTTCCCAAATAGACTAAAGTTACACATTTTAAAAATATTTTCATATATACAAGGTGTCTCTCATGCGATAACGCAATGCAAATTTAATAATTCTGCTTATCTTCCATCCAAATTTCTTATGTTGAGTGATGCCAAAGTAAAAGAAAGGTTGGTTGTCGGCCTTCAGATAAAGAAGATATATAATGATCCTAATTTTGACGCAGTTTTGAAAGGACGGAAAAATACGTTGTAGTTTTTGGGTAAAGAAAGAACGGAAAACTACATCGAAAACATGTTGTTGCCTAACTGCAAATTGAAGTGTAAAATGCCGTTAAAAGTTTAAGCATTCCCACCTTGATTTTTTCCCCAAAAATTGTAGTCAGATGAGCGATCAACACATTATCATCATCATCATCATCATATTCCAACAAGACGTATTTTATCAATAGACAAGCAGTACCAAGGACGAACTACTGCTAGACCGTTCAACGAGAAACGTCAAATCAAACATATAAAACGTAATCAAAGAGTCATCGTACTTAATTGTATTTCGACATTTTCTTTTTTGTTAATTCGTCTTTGTTCCTTTTCCTTTTTGTTCTTTTATTCAATTTTTTTTTTTTGATATTCTGTCCTAGTTCTGTGGCTATTTTTGTATTTTTGTTATTACTCCACTTCCTATAAGTAAGATGAGGAGTTATGCGATGGTTTCCTAACCGAAAATTGTAACACCCCTTTTTTCCCTTTTTTCGACAAATTAGAGTTAGTAGGTACGTTATAATCAAAACCTTTACAGTTATGGTTGATTAGATGGCGTTATGGGCTGATGTATGTAAATTCAGAAGCCCAAAGTTGTAGTAACAGAAATTTGTAGATTTTTTCTTTAATTTTAGACTACTGTTACAAAAAAAAAATCTGGAACCAAAAATTTGGACTTATATTATATATCATGTGCGTAAAAAAATCTTTACGCACGTGTTGCACTCTATACTTTTTGTACGACATATAATTAAAAATTAATTAATAAATATAGATGAATATCTTTGTAAGGATTCTTTGAGGTGGGTTTTTACCCAGTCCTGTGTGAGTTTTATCAAGACTTCATGAAATAAGAGAGTGGAGTCACATCTAATATTAAAATTAAATTCCAACATTAAATTTACAAGATACGAGTAGGGTTATGCAAGGAGGTATGAATGATTTGAATTAACATCAGTTACACACTTCAACAAAACTCGAATTTAATTTTTTTGATGTGTTGCTTGGATGTTGCTATTACATAAAAAACACAGCTACAGTGGAACTTCCTTAACTCGATTTTTTTTGTAAACCATGAAGTCTGAATAATATTTCAGTGTAAACCAATTGAGGAAGTATTACAGTTTTTCGTTTCTCAACTAACGTTTATAATTTTTATTTCCTTTTCAAAAGTTCAAGTAGTTTTCAAAATTGTTTTCGTGACTTAAACTATCAAATAACATACATTTTGTATTTTATTTTTAAGGAGATCGATTCGTTGCACATTAATCAAATCAAGTGTAGTACCGAATATTTGACAAATTAAAAATAAATAGTTAAATTCCAAAGTATTTGCTTTTTAAAAATCGATTTCTTAAAAATATACACGGTAAGGTTGATCAAAATTTTGCGATAACTTTAGATTTCGGTCTAAATTATTATAAACAAAGTTAATATTTGTCAGTTAACATCTTTAAAGTATATTTTTCTTTCGGCTTTGCTTTACATTTGTCACCTTTTGCGCGCAACTTTGGAGTCATTCGATTTTGATTCAACTCTAGCATGTCATCCCACTTCGATTCATTTCCAAACACCTTGTATATTCAACTTAATGTTAAAATTCAAATACATTCTTTAATCACAGAAAAATAAACGCTTTAATAATTCTCACGTTTATATTTATTATAATAATTACCTACAATTTATTTTAAACGCCATACATTCCAAAGTTCATATTTACTGAATTGATATGAAAAAATAATCTTGTGTAAATTTTTATCGTAATAAACGACAAAAAACCGAATAGCTTCTTTACTAATGCCTTGTAAATAAATTGACGGTTCAAACACAGAATAATAAACGTAGTTCAAAGTTTATATTGATTAAAATTTTGTAAGGCATAGTAAAGTGCTGTCTCATCATTGATTAGTATCAGAATTTAAAAAAAATTGTTGGTACATATATTCGAATTACGTACGTCGGTGATATTCTCTGGTACGTCCTAATTAAAATGATTTTTCGAATGTATTAATACCTCTCGTAATACTTAACCTTACTTTAACATTTTATAAACAAAATTGATTTTTTTAGGTGCTTTTGTGGATTTGAAATCAATAAAAATGCAGCCAGTGCAAAATAAATTGTCGGCAACAGAATTAAAGAGCGATGCCGTATTTGATTTCATCATTGATCAAATGAAAACGCAACCAGAAAAGGCCAAACAAGTCAATGCTATTTTCCTTTGCAAAATTACCAAGGACGGAAAAGTTGTAAAAGAATGGAGTAAGTTATGAATTTACAATGCAATGGGTTTATTAAGTTTTTCTAGCAATGGATCTAAAATCGGCTTCAATTTATGAAGGAAACGTCAAAGAAGGGAAACCTAATACAACTTTAACAATTTCTGATGAAGATTTTGTAGATTTAGCCGTTGGCAATTAAATCCACAACAAGCATTTATGAAAGGTAAACTTAAGGTTACCGGTAACATTATGTTAGCCCAAAAACTGGGACCACTTTTGAAGCATGCCCCCAAATTATAATTCCTTATTTCATATTTTAGTGTGGTTTTTTTTTTATAAGTATTTGGGTATAGAGTACATGTATAATGTTGTCACATTTTGTTGAAATAAAATATTTTATTATCCAAGAATTATTCAATGCTTGATTTATATTGTACACATAATTTTTTGCAGATAATGAAAAAAAAATTGTGTATAAGGTGTTCGTTATAGTGTTAAGTTTCTTTGCAATTTTCGTCACTTTAATTTACACATTAACATATACTAGATTAGATAATTAGACAAAGTACAGAAGTTCTTTTTAAAACAAAAATACTTCCACAATGCACGCTTTTAGCAGTCATTTATCTCAATAATTTTACAAAAATCAAAAAGTCTTTAATACTTGAAATACATTTACATTTAACATATTTTATTATTCTACATATAAGAGATATAGTAACAAATAATAGTCTACTTTTACTTAAATCTTAATTATACCTACTGTTAAGGCACAGTTAATTAAAAAATAATTTACATAGAAAAAATTTATTCCTTGGCGTCTCCAATGCCATCAGGATTTATAGCAAACATGGCTTCAGCTTCAGGGAGGCAGGGAGAATCATAAATTTTGCAAACACGTGTTTCACCTCTTCCTTTGCGCAGATACAGTCTAGTAGTAGAAGCATGAGCTATAATATTACCGCCAATCGGTTTTTTAGGATCCGCATTAAACATAGCAGCACCATCTACTTGAGCAACTACTTGATTTGTAATAACCACTCCAATACCAAACTGTAAGTAAAAATTAATACTGGCTTATAAAAAGTGTTGTTACATACCTCATCTGCTAGTCTTAACAGCATCCTTAAAAAACGTGCTAAATGCATTTGACGTGCAGATAACTCGCCCCTTCCTGAGTAATCTGTACGATAAAGGGAAGTAGCACTATCAACTATGAGTAGTGCATATCTTGACTCGGCCATCATTGCAGCTGCTTGAATTAACAATTGGGTTTGATGATCTGTGTTATATGCACGAGCGTATGCTACATTGTCTAACACATTTTGCCCTGACACTTTATATCTTTCGGCAATGGCTAAAAGCCTCTCGGGTCTAAATGTGCCTTCTGTATCTATATACAAGCATTTTCCTTCACCACCAGAATTTTCCATTGACAACTATAATATTACATAGTTTAAAATAAAAAGAAATTGATTTTGAATTAATCTTCCTTATTGTATAAGCGTTTTTAATTTCTAACTTTAATGATTGGTCGATTAAAACTCCATGAAAACATTTTTTATGCCGATGTTCGGTGTTTGACCTTTATTAAGGTTAAAAAAGAAGAATTAAAGTCATCGACTTGGGAGTTTTGATCAACACATCACTAACCCTCCTGCAACAAAGGCCCAACATCAATTAGTAGGAAACTAAAAAAAAATAAGAAATTTAATAACCTGACATGTTACTGCAAGTGTATGGCATATCTGAGTTTTTCCTGTTCGAAATTCTCCAAATATTTCAGTAATCGATCCTGTTTCTATTCCACCTCCAAGCAAATGATCTAATTCTTTAGAACCTGTAGTTAACACTATAATCTCAGATCTTTTACGATGGAATTCTGTTGCAGTAGTAAATCCCATCGGAACTAGTTTCGATGCTTCGTCTACTATTTTTTCCGCCTTGGCCTCAGAAATGCCTTTAATTGTCATCAAGAACTTTTTCGGAGCAAACGCTACGGATTCGACTGTGTGATAACCGGCCTCTGACAACTTCTTTATGTCTCCCGCCGTAATACCGTTGCCCTATAAAAATGATATTTATTTTTTATTTTTCTAAACATAAGTATACCTCCAAACGTGATATTGCTTGAGGTCCATTATCGTCAGCTTCACTATTAATAGTAGCTGTAGAATCTAACGCGCTTACACTCATTTTACTAAAGAAAATTTTAGGCAGATAAACTTTTAGGTTAACGGTGAAATCCGAATATAAATTTGGGGATTTTTAATATTTTCACCAACTTTGGCAACTTTTAAATTACAGGAGTTCACGACTTCATAAGGAAGATTATTTAGTATATTTCTTACTTATTACTGTTTTAAGAATTAATTTTAAATAAAATCGGCATTGAATATACAACACCACCTATAAATAACTTTTTATTCTGGAGCAAGTGAAAATTTTTTGTAATTTAAATTCACCGATTGTATTAATAGTTTAAGCGCGACTTTTAACGATTCTCCGAACAGTTCGTGTTTTAAAATAAATAGCAGTTTATTTATGTTCATAAATATTTTACACATACCCGTTTTGTATTATTACAACAGCCACGCCGTTTAATGCCGTTTTGTATCAAAGAAATTGCTAATAATTAGAAAATTAAATTTTTGCACCACCATGTATACTGATCTTACCGTTATAATTTTCCTAACCACAAATTCCCGTCCAGATTTTTCTTTCAATTTTTTACTTAACATAGTGATTCGCCTTTACAATGAGTTTTAGGGCCACTAAGAAAAATTCGAATTTATCTGAAGAGGAAGTGAGATATGTTGTAAATACAGATAATGAACAAAAAAACTGTAAAAGAAGTATTCATAGTTTATCCCCATTAATTGGTTTTCTTATGGTTTTGGCACTATTTGGTTTATTCGGGGGTGTTTATTTGATTGATAGAATGTTACCGAAAGCTCTGAAAGTAGAAGATGAGGTAAATAAACGTATTTTCTATACAAATTTGTTTTGTAACTTCCATTGTCAGGCAAAATATCCAAATGATTTCATAGCCGAAAGGGCACAACAACATTTGAAGTTATTAACAGATATTGGACCTCGAATTGCTGGTACTCCGGAAAATGAAATAGAAGCTGTAGAGGTTTTGATAAATGCAATTGGCAAAATAAAAAAATTGGCACATCATGATCAGAAAATTGAAGTTGATGTGCAAACTGTGTCTGGTGCATACTATATAGATTATAAACCTGATGGTGCAATTAATACTTATAATGATGTGCAAAATGTTGTGGTCAAGTTATATTCTAAACTTGCTTCTAACTTCAGTGTGCTTGTTAATGCTCATTTTGATTCTGTTCCTACAAGTCCAGGTAAGAATATTTTATTATATGATTTTATGTTTATTGTTTTATTCATTTACTCTAAAAATTACATTATCATCTTCTGCAAACAATCCCTCACCTTTTGTATTTTGAAGTTAAGACTCATTGAGAAAACTGAAAACTTTTTATTTTATGAATATGTACCTATTTGGTATTTTATGTAATTTCTACTTCTTTTATAAACGCTTCTAAATTAATTAGTATATAATTAGGAACTCTATGTCTGTTGCCATTAACACAATGAGCTCAAATATGCAGGGTTCCACAAATGAAGGTCATATAGTAGAAAATAATTGGCAATACTTTTTCAAAATTCCTACAAAAATCACGAAATTTACAGTGCAGTACTACGTTGTTTACAGGTTTATACTGACCTTCTGGGACACCATACATGACCCTTACATCACAATACATATTTAAAATGTAACATACGAATAAATGATAAAAAAGTACCTTATTTGAAAAAGGCTGTTTTTATATGTGCTTAAGGCCGTTCGATACTTGGTAGAGACAACCGTTTCTCAACAGATGGCATTGTTGTAAAAAAATAGTGCTTTTACGTAATGACCGCCTTAAAATTTAATCCCCAGGTAAACCCGAATTTGTCTTACAATTGAATGCCTCGTAAAACAAGTTTTTTGGGTCGGTTTCAAATACCGTTTCTGGTCAATAAGAAACAGTCAAATAATATTTTGTACTCATAGCCTAAGATTACTGATTTCCCAGTTATTCTCGATGCACGGGAAGTTTCATTTCCCGCACCGCGGTGTTTTTAATTTCCGAGGAATAGGAAATTTTGTTAGGTTGGTGTTAGTTGACAACTCAAAGCAAATTGTCAAACAATCGGCGGGGCAGTGCTCCCAACTCAAATTTCTTGTAAACCCAAAAACTAAGCAGCTGTGAATTTATTTATTTATGAATTATTACTACAGTTACTCGTTACAAAAAAGAATATACCAAACTTTTTTTGAGAAGAAATTTCCCAACTGGTTAGGTAAATAACTATTAATTTATGTATTAATTCAGGATCGTTTTTTAATCTTTGTAACACACTTCAAGAATTTTAACTGAAATACTATCCTAAAAATATTTTTCTATTTTGGGTCGTTTACAGAGCTATAAAAGCACCCAAATGAGTTATTTTATAGAAAAAGAAAATTGAGTTCTTTTATAGAAATAGAACAATTTCTATTCCGAACGGTTATTATTTATTTATTTAGCTTATGGTACTGATTTAATATTAAACGTCAAAGCTGTCGTTACGTTCGGCGTGCGTTAATTTAAATCGTAATTAATGTTCAGTAGATTTATTTATCTAGTTATTTTATTTTCACCATTTTTTAAAGTTAAACGTATGATAAATGTACTAATTAAACTTAACTAGCATTTAAACCAAAATTTAATGAAGATATTGCCACCCTAGCAATTATACTTCAAAATTTCCTAAATTTAAAACTCGCGAAATTTTATTATAAAATCAATCTGAAAAGCCCAAAATAGAAAAAATAGTATAAATAATTCGTTTCAGAAGGCATTTTCAGCTAAACTAAACTCATCTTATAAAATGCGTCTTCTGTAACTAGTTCTTTAATATATTATGTATTTTTTTTCTTTGCGTTTACACTAAGCACATTCTAACACCGAAATGACGTCATTTAGTTGATAGAAATAGTGAGCCCACAAATAAAAAAATTAAAACTCAATGTTGAATGGTTAATAAACAGATATTTCAATAATTATTGGGGGATTGGCTATAAATGATTTAAAAGTTCCTGTAACACCGACCAATTGTCAATATTTTAACATTTTCATCGCTGATAATTCGATGTGAATAATTTTTTTGATTTATTTTTAGGACTTTTTTAAAACACTAAAGCCTAGTTCTACAATTTCCGCTTAAGTTATAGGTATTTATAGTATAGAATCACCACTTTGGTTTTCCGGACCTGGTCATCAAGACCCTCCCGGATAATTAAGAAAAAGTACAAGCAATTTCACATAACACAATCACATTACACACTTAATTAATATTATTACATGTGAATACTAGGGTGGGTATGGGTTGGCATGTTTAGGTTTTAGTGGCTTTCCTAAACCTTGAAGTAAATGCTTTGCCAAGGAGAACAATCCACACTGTACCACGCTGTACAGGTTTATACTGATCTTCTGGGGCACCATACATAACACTTACATCACAATACAATATTTAAAATGTACCATACGATTAAATAAATAAATAAATAGTACAGTATATAGTATTTACAGTATTTAAAAAAAAAATGTTGGAATTAACAAGAAAAATAGGAAACAAACACTAAATCATTAAATGAAATAATTATTTTAGTTACTTTTATACAAATCTATAGAGTACAGTGCTTCTCAAAAGTCCCCTCTCCCCCTCTTATCTTTGGAGCGATTATACATAAACAAGTGAAATTTGGAAACTGAATATTAAAGGTTGTAAACTTCCCTACTAGTGATGATAGATGACGAAATCGTCAAAGATGACGTCACAAGGCCATTGTGACCAATAATTTTAAATGGAACCCTATGGCAAGCGACATCTCTTTCAAAAGGTATCGAAAAACCTATTCAACGATACTAATTTTGTTTGTGTTTATGGCAGGTTTATTGGCTCATTAGTAAACATTAAAATTTAAATTCCATTTAGCATGATATTAATTACAGATTTAAGAATCACTAAATAAATTGCTCGAAGTGACCTCCATTCACTTCCTGACAGTGAAATATCCTATTTTTAAACTCTTCTCGTACTTTTTCGAATGTGTCTGCGGAAATAGTCTCACATTCTGCAACAATACGTTGTTTTAAAACGTCAATATTGTCAGGTTTAGTGGTGTAAACCTTCGATTTAAGGTACCCCACAGAAAAAATCCAAGGTCCGGTGATCGAGGTAGCTATTCCATTGAACTTCGTCGTCCAATCCTTCTACCACGATATTCCTCATCCAAATATCGTCTTACTGCACCGTAATAGTGTGGAAGAGCACCATCCTGTTATTTCCAAATTGCCGAATTCATTATCTTCCAAAATTTCAAGGATTAACGGTTCTATTGCGTTTTGCAACATCTCCAGATAAACCTCACCAGTTAAATTAGTATTTAAAAAAAGAGGCCCAACGATGTGGTTTTCACGAAAGAGGCGAGAATTTGCGTCACTCCAATACACATACACTCCAATACGTTCTGTGTATTTACATTTCCATTTAGATAGAAAGTACTTTCGTCACTAAAACAAATTGTTTTGACATAGTCTGGCTGTTGGTTAATTTTAGTTTCAACATTTTCACAAAATTCTAGTTTACGGTCTGGGCCGTCGTCTGAGAGTTGATGAACCATTTTCAATTTGTATGGATGAAATTTGTTTTTTTTTCAATATCCTGTGTACTGTACTTCGACTGACTTCACAGTTATATGCAACTTGAGGAAGAAGTAGGATTAACTATTACATCTGCCAGTATATCAATTTTTTTCTCATCAGAAATTTGTGGTCTGCCAGATCGTTTCGCATCATTAATACTACCCGTTGTTTCAAACTTACGAAGAAGCTCCCTTAAATGAGCCCTTGAAACGGGGATGCCCCAACGTTCCTAAAAAACTCCATAACTTGTTTATTATTAGGGATATTGACTTTTTTCTTTTTTTAATTATAACTACGTTTCTGCTGCATATTCTAAAATATTTGTAGTTTAGATACAGGGTGTCCCAATTTTAAAAAAATATTAAAGTTATGTTTGTTTTAAATGGAATCTACCCGGTTTGATTTTATTTTTGGATTCTATGCTTAATTAGGAATTACTTTTATAAAAATTGTTTTTACTTATTTGGCATACGATTTTCATGTGTCGCTTTTGCCAGAATTTCCAAATGCAGGGGTCTGTTCAAAAATTCGTACCCTCAAAATCCGTGTAGCTAAGTAAAAATAATAAAATGCTTTGAATCTACAGGGAGCGTTGTATACAAGAAGAGAGGAGTAGTAGCACGAAAAGTAGAGAAAACGTGGACATGGAAGTTCGTTTATTGTTACATGTTACAAGACAATCCACAATTGAGTTGCAGAGAAATTGAGGCAGAAACAAGCATATCGTGAACCAGTATTAATCGAATTATGTTAAAACACAAATTTCATCACTACCATCTCGAGCTACATCAAAAACTTTCTAGAGACGACTTTCAAAACAGAGTAAATTTTTGTGAAACCACGGACAACTTGAATAATAACGACTGGAACGTTATGCATACAATCTAATTTAATGATGAAGCAACATTTAAGAGTAATGGGTATATTAATCGATACAACATGCACTACTGTGCGACTGCAAACCCTCATTGGATGCATACCATTGATAAGCAAAATAGATGGGCATTGAATGTCTGGGGCGGAATTCTTGGGGACCCATATGGTCGGTCCATTTTTTTTATGGTATTTTGAATGGGGTGAGATATCGAGAATTTCTTCAGAATGATCTTCCACATCTGCTAGAAAATGTGGATTTGCATTCGCGAAGGATCATGCGGCTGCAACAGGAATTAGTTCCTGTACATTATCATCGAGAAATTTAACAATTTTTAAATGACACATTTCTAGATAAGTAAAAACGATTTCTATAAAGTGATTCCTAATTAAGCATAGAATCTAAAAATTATCAATATGGGTAGATTATTTATTGAGGACACCTTGTATATATACTGCAATATTTTTAAAATATGCAGCAGAAACGTAACTATAATTGAAAAAATAAAAGTCGATATTTCTAATAACAAACAAGTTATTCAGTGTTTTCGGAACGTTAGGACACCCTTATGTATTTGTTTTGAATTCCTTTTTGCAAATGAAGTCGATATTTGCATTTTAAAATTACCAAAACTTAAATATGTACCTAATTCTAAGAAATAATTTTTTTTCTATTCTTCGTCTCTTACCCTTCTGATAATATTACCCCTCTATACCTAGCATCTTCTCTTAGTTTGAGGCATCTTAAGCTCTTGTGTTCCATATTTTCCAACTCCTCCCTACATAGCCAGAATTTATATGTGTCTCACCTCCTTATTTTAGCCATTCTTTCTTATTTTTGAGTGTCTTTATCGCTTTCTACCATTCCCCGAGCACCTCTTCACCTCTTCAGTGCACACGACTCTTTATCTTTATCTTCTTGCCCACTTGATTTTAGCGTTTACCATATTTGTTTTTAGGATATCCAAAAACTCCTTAATATCATCCGCGTATGTCAATATTTTACTCCCTCTTCCTCTATTATGTTTTCCCTCTAATTCTTTCTCTAGTATACTCAAGTATACTTAGAGAAAAACTATTTAATTAACTTCTTCACGTTTTAAATTTGTTTTGTAACTAATTTGGACAATCTACCTTATTAATGAACATACTTAAGTGCAGTTTTTTAGTCCCTGATTAACGTTAATTTTAGGTTAATTTTCAGGGAGACAGTTGTGATAGACAGTAGTCGCAAAATTTAAGTTAATCAATGACTGAAAAACTGGCCGTAAATCGCATTTAAATTAATAGTCCTCGTCACGATTGAATTGACCCTACCTGGTGAGCCACGCTTTCGTTACTGAAGTAACGGACACCACAATGTAAATGTCACTTTATCCGTAATGTAACTATATACAGTGCGTTTCTGAAAATAGGGGCAACTTTTACAATTTTCAAAAACAGATGTCGTTGTTTGGTAAGAATTCACTGGATTTCTTGCACAATATGGCAACGTAATTGAAAAACAGGTCCCTATGTAAGCAGCTAGGCAACTTCATTTACATTTTAGATACAAGAAATGGCAGCGTTGCCACATGCAAAATCCGTAATCTGCGGCACCTGTGACGCCATCTATTCGCCCAATAGAAAAAGTGGCCTCCCTTTTCCGAAACGCACTATTTTACAGATTCGTTGCGGATGTAAAATTTGCGCAATGCATTATCAATGTAGTTTATATAATAGTCTTTATTCATTGGTTGACTGTTTTAGTCGTTTGTCATTATGAAAACTAACCGAGATTTTTTATACATATTTTTAGGAGCAATTGCTACCCACCAATATGTTTATCCCCTACTGCCGCTCACGAACCGATAGGATGGTGTAACAAAACCTTATAGATCATAGACAAATGTAATTTTTGATGAGATTCCTGCAATCTCAAATTGTGTTAATTACATTTTTTCCTGTACGTGAAAATATTGTACAATATTTGTGAATAATCTGTTTTATGCGTTCGAGCTATAGTACCGCCACTCCCGCTTCGCTTCAGGTCAAAAATAGTGCCCTCACCCAGTAAAACACTTGATTAGGCATTTATATTGTAAATATACAGGGTGATTGTTTGGAACCGTACATTAGAAGAATCTAGGGATGGGGAAATCGTATGGCTCTGAAATTTTGTTGTTGGCGAAGTTCGTTGTGATCTTTGTAATAAAAATATTTTCAAGATGGTGGCACTTCCGGAAATAACGGGAAGTAGACACATACTCTCTTATTTCAAATACGATTACATATTTTTTATGGCTTTTTTGGTTTTAGAAGTTAATTTTAGATGAATTTTTATCAGCATTCCCTATACCTAACTGTAGCCGTTCTTAAGATATTTTAACTTTGCGATATTTTTTTACATTTGTAACGTCACGCTTGACGTCATATACCGTCGTTACCTTTGCAGATATAGCGCTAAAATTGGGACGGTGCGTAGCAAAAGTATTGTTTTTTTATTGCCATTATGCAAAATGATATAGCTTCTACAGGGTGTCCGAAATTTAATTTCCAAACAAGACAATTTAAACCACAAAAACTCGATTTTTTCAAATACGGTGCTCTACTTTTTTTCGTCGATTTCGATACAAAATTAAATAAGGAGTCAATCATTAATAACATTTTCTATACCTATCTGCCATGGCTTTCGACTTATTAACGATCTTTATAAAAGTTGAAAATTCGTTTGGAAATAATTGAAAAGCATGCCTTGGAAAAAAATTCTCACATTGTACATCAAAATTAAAGTAAAATAAAATAAAATCTGCTAATGTTCGTCAAAACCTCTAACAAATGATGAAGCTACAAAAACTAAAACATAATGTTTTAACAAAATGTAAGGAAACGAATAATTAACTAAATCAATGGTAAGCTAATATACAAATAAATATAAATAAATAAATAACCGAGTAATTTAAGTTTCACGTGAAAAGAAATATTTCTAGAAAAAAATACCAGATTAATCACTATGGGTTATCTTACTTTTTTACAATTGTCTGGCTGTTAAATAGTACGTTAAAATACAGTAAACAAAAATTTCTAAATTTTGTCAACTTTGTCGTTTTTAAAACTTGATCTAAAAACGTAAAGGAAAAACATTAATTTCAAATTTGCGTATGCGTAGTAGTTATGTGAATATGAAAACTGAATTATGAGCAAATTATGTGATTATGGTCTGTTACCTATGATCATAGATAAACAAAGACCCTATGATTATGGTGAAAGGTGAAGGTGAAGACACGTGTAGATCAGATTGAACATGAACATAGTGATTTCTACTAAAATACCTAGGTACATTCATTTAAACTATAACCTGGTAATTATTAGTCGATATAAAATAATATAGAAACGATATGAGTAATTTAACTAGATAATTTATTTTATTAGACTATCCTCGTTGACTAATTAGTCAATGACATCCTTATCAAAGGTGTAATTATTAAAGGTAACTGTAATATTACAATTTTCCCCTGTAATATTTATTCCTCTAACTCCAGGAATATTCTGGTAGGTGTGCTGCACCCTACTATTTGAAGCAGTTTCTTCTGTAATTGTTTCAATTACACCTTCCCTTGAAGAGGAAGCTCCTGACTGATCCAATGAAGCACCGGCCCTTGGAGACGAAGCCCATGGCTGGCCTAATGACACACCATCCCTTGAAGAGGAAGTTCCTGGTTGACCTGATGATCCCGATAACATTTGAGCAACATCGCCTTTCTTTTTTAATGAAGATTCAATGTACCCTTCTGCTACACTTGAGGATTTCTAACCTCCATGTTGTTTAATGGTAATTAAATCACCACCTTCATTCGCTAAATGGGATGCTGAAGAACGTCTAAAACAGTGTCCAGAAAACAATTCGGGATTGGGCATTTTGAGGAACGTCGCTAAATCTTCGGCATTTTGCCCATCTTATTTATACCAATAGGCTGTGTGGTGCAGTGCCCATTATGTATTGCACAAAGAAACGTCGATGACTTGTGTGAATTGGTCTCAGTGCGGCATATTTTTTAATCAAGTCCATCCAAAATTTGTCAGTCCACCGTAAATAATCTCGGGACATTAGTTTTTGTTTTAGGGACTGAAACAAAAATGCTATCTGGTTTATACTGGATGTCATCAAGCAGCATGTTTACAAGCTCTTCTCTTCTGCAAGCACCAGAATATCCCATTATCAAGACAACCTGAAATAATAGATTCTTATAAAAGTTTGTGGCGTAATAAATAATTAATAAACCTTTAAGACAAGATGTTCGTTGTCAGGAGCTTCCTTAATAAAATTCTTAATATCAGTAGGTTGCAAAATTTTAGATGTTTTAGGTTGATAACCATCAGACAATCTCTTCAACAAAGCGATTAATTTGAAAAATTTTGTGATGTCAATGTTATGTCAAATATTCAGCATTGTTCGTAACATTGAATACTTTGTCCATAGGGTAGAACTTTTATTTGTAGTACTTAATGTTTGAAAATATGCTATTAATACATTTTTAGTTATTGTATTAACTTTGTTTGCTTCTGTCCACTGCATAAATTTTTTAAATTCTTTTGCACCTTCTGCAAGTGTACGCAATTCTGGTGGTGTGCATTGAAATTGTTCGTCCCTCATTTTTAAATAAAACCTTCAAAATTTATTTTTAAATTGCACAAAATTAATGACAAATAAAATATCAATTTAAACATTTGAAAATCTACCAGTGTTACCACACTAAAAAAATCCCCAATAGCTTAGTTACCTAATACGTATTTAAGTTTAAACGAAATAATTGTTTAAATTACCTCAATATAAAAAATTGTATACAAAACGTGTTTCATAAGGCGTTCTTATAGCATTCGTTCTTTGGAAAACTTCAACTCATACTTTAAGAACTCTTCTTATGAAACATGATTTTTAATGTACTATTTCGAGTGGTATCTGAGAATTAGTAAATATTTTTGTCTCTCATTTTTATATAGAGTATGATATTTTTAGCAGGTTCAATGTGATTTAACCAAAGATTTAGTTACCTTTTAGTTACGTAAGACTCGAATATTTCAGTAACCCAAATTTTTTATACAGTTACACTATCAATTGTCTATATTTATTTTTATATCTACAATTACCGTCCCACGAAAAAGTCTTGGACAGAATGCGATTAATAGTTTACCTGTTAACTCTTAAATTCCATATCCCGTTCACTAAAAAATATTAGTTCCCGGCATTCATACATTTATTTATTTATTCGTATGGTACATTCTTAATATTGTATTGTGATTAAGTGTTAGGTATGGTGCCCCAGAAGATCAGTATAAACCTGTATAGTATGGTGACGAAATCGTGTGCAATTGTGGATTCGTTCGTCTATGTTCAATTAAACTACTATCTACTCCACATCTTTTAAAAATGTGTTTTGTAACCTTTTTCATTAATCGAACTTTATCTACTAAGAGTTTGTATAATTAATAAAGTTTTTTATAAAGACTTAAATTAGACTTTGGCATCAATTTTTGGTTCGATCAAGATGAAAATTGAAAAAAATAGTCATATAATTTGCATTGTTTGTAAAATTTTTAAGGGTTGGGTTATTTCTTAGGATTATGGAAAAAGTTATTACAAAAAGTTTTTCTAAATGTAATTTTGTAACCTATATATAAAATTTCAGCTGCATAAGATAATCCGTGAAATTAAATTACGCGCGGTGGCGTGGAATGTGAATATAACCTAAAATTGACAAAAATGAATATCTACTTTCATAAATACATAGTATTGTAACCTCATATATTAGCCCAATCAATGTACACATTTGGGTCGAACAAAACTAAGGAATCTATGAAATTCTGATATTAGGTGGTTAAATACGTATTCTATCAGATTAAAAAACTTTCTCAAAGTGATATGACCTGTGATATCTCAATTTGTAACAAAAATTCAGCGGATTTAAATTTTTTGAATATTTTTTGTAAATGATTTGAAATGTAGTGTAATGAAAGATTGAAAATAAAGGAAGGTTTTGGTGTAGTTTTGATATTTTGGTTCTGTATGTTTTTTGGGTTGCTGATCAGGAATTTTAGAAGTGTTGTTTTAGTTTTCTATCCATTTTTTTTTCTTTGATGAAGTACAGAACTAAATATGATAATATTTTTCTAATATCCTATTACGATTTTTTTTGTACGATCAACAGTATAATTGTAATGGAGCTGCGAAATTGGATGCTACAAAACAAAAAATAAACGTTTTTATACAATTTCTGTGATTTCTAACCAAGAAGTCAACCTAAGGGTTTACCACTGAGACTAGTACTCGATACCTATAGTTAAATTCACAGATTAAATTTAGTGTATAGGTAGATACGGTAGTGCAATCTAAATGAGGATTTTCTTGACGACGTTGCCGCTTCACGGTAGCAGCCATACGGACCCAAAACCCTCTGTTGACGACGACATACAATCAGAGGTTCTCAACAATTTTGGAACTTTTTGTAGGTTTCAGTAATATAAAAGATTTGTAGTCCTTTAAAATATTTAACTTGTCATGAATAAAAACTAACATATAAAATGTAGCTAAATGATTTTTTTATTTATAAACTAAGATGTCACAATTCAAATCTCCTAAAATCATATATTCCAATACAAAATAAATGATATGTAGTACAAACATTTGTTTGATAACTGCTGAGAAATAGTTATTTGTCCAACAAGTGAAGAAAGTGATTCTTTTTTCCACGACATTCTCCAATAAACCAACCAACCCAAATGAAAGAAAAACTATTAATTGTAAACGTAACATTGTTACAGGATTTCGTCACAGTTTCGTACGTAAAAGCAAAAGTCAACAATCGGAGAGTTATAATAGTCTCGTCTATTTATTCTGTGATCTCGGTAAGGTCTCAACCTGTCATCGCGCAACGTTGCTAGCCGCGTATTTCTAACCAATAATTGCAGGGTAACATTGTTTAAAAGTTGAAATATAAGATACTAAATTAAACAAAAGTGACTGAATAATAATAGTTATTTGTGTAACAAAAATTAAATTGTTTAATTAAGTTCCAAGTGACATTCTTGCAACATGACATTTTTTTCTCACTAGTGAGGGAAAATCAGTTTTCCTCACTACGTGTAGAGAAGAAACGTCTGTTTTCTAAGTATCTCGTGGAAAAAGATATTTACTTATAGAGGATTATCGCTGTTAACTGCGAATACAAAAGGAGGATGTATTTGTGACTGATAAGTTAGGTTCAAGGTTGGGTTTTTACGCGAAGAAAAGTATCTTTAAATATGTCACCGCCACCTGCCATTTAAGGCTACACTGAATTTAATCTGTGAATTTCACTATAGACGAGTAACACTATATTTGCTTTATATCGAAAAATGAAGCCGGAATGCTAGAAAGAGAACACTGAATGACGAAACTAAAATATCACGTGACGAGTGGAAATTTGTAAGTGGATGATATACAAGATGTTTCATGTATTTTATAGGTTAACAGTGACAGTTGACAAGTATTTTAGGTTAACAGTGACAGACTGGGGCATGAATTTAACCTTTTTCATGGTAATTAGTAATTTTGTTATTTTTCACCGTCCGTAGTATAGCTGCGTCCTGCACCTCATTTTCTATCGTGGCGAATTCAAAACAAAGGTGCACGTTACATGTTATATCATATATATTAAAATCTGTCAAGGTGGCACCGCCCTGGCGGGTGTCCGTCCGTCCGCACGGTTCTTGACTCGAGTTTGTTTCCTTTCATTACTGTTGAACCCAAAATTTGCATGAAATTTTCTCACTCGAGTCATTTACCTCTTCTTTTCTTTATCCGCTCTAGAAGTATAAACGGAAGAGGTAGCATGAAGGTAAATTTAAAATTCACGTTACATGTGTATAATGCAAATAATGTACAAACTTCACCCACAAGTAAACGTCGAGGGACTCTAAAAAAGGCACGATACTCCCCTGCATGGAATTTATGTTCAAAATTCAGATTTTCGCTTATTTAATACTCTAAACCTCCAAAATTCCAGTTATATCCAGGGTGTAACAAATATAGAGGTCATAGATTAAACCACATATTCTGGGGTTAAAAATAACTCGATGGAATTTAACTTACCTCAGTACAAATGTGCATGCAAAAAATAAGTTACAGGGCCTTTCATTATGAAAAATTCGAATAACAAAAATAAAAGTATAAATTGAATTTTTAAGTTATTCGCAGGTCCTAAAATTTTATTTAATCTTACTTATTTACAAAAATTCATTTATACTTTATTTTTGTTATTCGGATTTTTCATAATGAAAATGAGGCCGTATCTCGAAACAACTGAAGATTCAGTATCGATTCTTGAACACCAATCACACTTTACTCTTTTGAGCCATCACTCAAGAAATGAAAATCTTCAACAACAATCAATATACCGAGAGGCAAAAGTTATGAACATTTAATGTACGCGAAGTGCTGCTGATGGCGCCTACAATGTACATCAAAACTGTGATCAGATTTTGATTTCTCATGCTAAAAACTGCCCAATACCAAATTTCGTTGAAATCGTGCTTTTATATAAGAAATATTAAAAAAACTTTTCAAAAATTATAACTTGACACCCTGCAACTTTTGATACACATTTGTACTGAGGTAAGTTGAGTTCAATCGAGTTATTTTTAGTGTAATTTATGACCTCCATATTTGTTACACCCTTGGCTTAACTACCAAAATCAAATTAGTCAGCAGATGTACCATCATTTTCCTTCTTGTTAATGCCACTGCGGTTGTAAATATCTTTCCGAAAATGAACCGATCAAGCGAGAATAATACTTAGAGTAATCCTGAAGTTACAGCATTCATTCAGCTTTCCGACAGTTCCCCTTCAAACTTAAAATGTATTTCAGTAGTCAGTGATTACCTTGTTGCCTAGATTCTAATAATAAACAGAGCTTAAATATTTTTGAACCATTCAATAAGACTGATCTTAAATAGACGTGGACCTACTCCTAGGCACGGAGGTCTACAGTTAGATCCCAAACTTCCTACTCTGACAGATGTTCAACCCAGTGAGTTTCCTAGGTTTCTGTATAATTTAAAAAAAAAATTATTCTATTTTGATTAACTAAAATTTATCCTTCTATCGATTTGTGTCATGAATGGAATCGAGGCATCGATTCCTTAAAATTTCTGAAAATTCCTAGGTGTTGTTTTGGTTGAGTTCATTGTAAAAATTAAAATTTTCAGTTTCTATTACTAACAACCATTGATTGGTTGCATGTTCGTTCTTCCAAAAATTTCCTCTAATTTGCTTTCCAAAGGGGAGTACGAACTTCGAGCAAAAGTTAATTTTGAGTCACATTTTAAAAGAATTTCATTATTATTATTAAATTAAATTGCTGAATACAGTAGCATAAGTGTCCCGATTGATGTTCAGTTCCAAAAGTTTGACCGGTCTCTTATCTGCATCCAAAATAAAGTCTTCCTTAGTGCTGATTCTTCGTAATTTATACTTTCAATATTTTTCCAAAGAAATTATATCCTTCAAACCGACCTGAAAAGGTATATTATACTTTTACCTTTATAAATGGGCAGACTCATTTCTGTCACAGAAGTACCCACGAGCTCCTTATCGCCAAAAACATCCCGTACTCCTTCCTCCTAGAAAACCGGTGCCCAAGCTGTCCTCTCGCCAATATGCGATTGCATTATTGAGCAGGGACGCAAAAAGGTAATTCATGATTATATGACTTGTTTTCGTTTTCGAGAATAACAGCTCAACAGATTCTGTCCAATTTACCAACTGACTAAGCCGATGTATCTAAACCTTTTTATGTTCCTTCCTTATAAAGTGTTCCCATCTTAGAAAGGTCGAATTTTTTAAGTTGTTTGTTTTCATATGTATGAATAACATCGAGATGCATTGGAATTGGTATCCTCCTTATTTAAAAATTAAAATTTTCGAATGTACAGTAAAACCTATATTTTCGGCCACCTCTAAAACCTCCCAAGTTTTCCAAGTCAAAAATCAATTATACGGAAATATTCATGTTAATGACCCTTCTAATAGTGACCACCTCTCGATAACGACCACGGCCACTTATTTGTAACCTTTCTTGGAAAAATACATGTAATTGTACCTCCTATTTCCGGCCATTCTTAAGTAAGGTCATTAGTAGACAACAGCTTAACGTTCAAGTTGTGCATAATATAATTGTTTCATTGTGTGAGGCTTAAGTAATTACCGGTATTTAAGAACGGATTTAAAGAATTTGTTCGATTTACAATAGACTGTCATTACAGAGAAAGTGCAATTAAAAGGCTCATTATGCTCACCCCAAAAATCGTATTTGCGTACATAGTTTGAGTTAGTATGTTCAACAGTGCTGTACATATAGACGTACAGAAAAATTACAATGTCGCTAAAAAGAAAACGTTTGTCTCTTAAAGAGAAAATTGATATAATTATGGAAAGTGAAAAGTTCAATAACAGTGCAGAATTTTCGGAAAAGGTCCTGCAAGAAGATTTCGATGAAGAAGACGAAATTCCACTAGCTCAGCTTTTCCTGTATTACTAGAAGGTAATCAACGTGTAAGCGTTGAAAATTATGCATCTATTGATTGTGATATTTTGGCCGAAAGCCCCAATGTAAGTATTAATGATATAATCAGTGAATTAGACTATAGTAAAGGCTGTGATTCGAACAATGACAATGGTGCAGAAGAATCCGAATTTTTTACGTCAAACATTAAAGATATTGGTGAAGTGTGTGAAAAACTAAGAGATGTGCAAAGTTTTCTATTTTCTAATGATAAGAGTAACCTAGCGGTAGAAGTACTTCAAATTTTATCAAAATATGCATCTTCTGTTTTACAAACTAAACTTAAAATGTAAAACAAACCTCAATACAAATATATTTCATAAAAATGTAATTTAATGGTATGTATATGTATGTAATTAATTATTGGAATAGGTATAACGAGCTATTAGAAAATAGGTACATACTATGTAAATGTATGTATTATGTATTCAATATGTATAACTCTTCCATTATTATATCGTCTAATTATTTAATATTCCATCAGCACTATTTTTTAATGCAGATATATAGTACCCTATAGCGAACCGTATTATGTTCCATACTTAAAAGATTTTAATAAACAACGCATAGAAATAATTTTTTTTCCTCCCAATAACGGCCACCTCCATATACCGGTCAGTTTTGCAGCAAATTTTAGTGACCGCTATTTAGAAGTTTTACTGTAATTTAATTTTGAAATTTTTTCATTGTGTCCTTGTGTGAAACATTGGAATCTTTCACAATGATTTTTAAGTTGTTATCATTCTTTTGTTTTTTTTAGGTGGAAGCGATGATGGAATAAACTGTGCGATTATGTTAGAGATACTTCAGAAACTTTCTGAAAAATCACCATCTCTTCGACACAATGTAATATTTCTTTTTAATGGCGCCGAAGAAACTCCTTTGCAAGCATCTCACGGATTTATTACCCAACATAAGTGGGCTAAAGAAGCCAAAGTTGTTGTCAATTTGGAAGCAGCTGGAGCTGGCGGTAAAGAAATTTTATTTCAGTCTGGACCTAAACGCCCGTGGTTGCTTAAATACTACAGCAAAGTACCGAGACCTAATGGTCAATCTGCCGGAGAAGAATTGTTTCAAAGTGGTTTAATACCTTCAGATACTGATTTTAGAGTGTTTAGAGATTTTGGTAAACTTGTCGGTAATATTTGTCTAGTGAATTTTCGAAAACTGTTTTGAATTGGTTTAGTGTAGGATTGGATTTTGCTTTTAATCGTAACGGATATAGGTATCATACAAAGTACGACAAGTTTGATGCCATACCAAATGGTTCCTACCAACACGCTGGAGATAATAGTTTGGCTTTGATTAGGAGCTTAGCGAATTCGTCAGAATTATCGAATACGGAAGAGCAAAGTGTAGAACCTGTTGTGTATTTCGATTTCATGACGTTATTTATGGTGCACTATTCTGGTTCTACAATCACTATTGTTAATATTCTCGTAGTGATTATTTCTATCGCGGTTACGATTAAAGCCATTTACAGTTACGATAAAGGTAAGATTGAAATGTATCTGTGTTCTTAATATATTGCAATGTTTTTTTAGGTTTTTCTAGATCTTCGTTGAGTTACATTTTGCAATGCTTTTTTATAATTCTGTTGAGTGTTGTTTTGTCTACATTGTATATTGGTCTTCAAGCCGTAGTTATCGATGCTCTAAAGTATAGTATGAGTTGGTACAATAATACATGGATAATTCTAGGATTATATGTACTGCCTATTATTATTATATCTAGTGAAGTTATCTGTGTTTTTTAATCAAACAAAAGCTAAGGTTGTAAGTACTGCAATTTTATGGAAAATATTTGATTTCTTATTTTTTAGAACAACTGGAGTGTTAACGTACAAGCTCAATTTCAAGCACATGTAATTAATTTGATTTTGTCAATTTTGATACTTATTGGCACTTGCTTTGGACTTCGATCCGTTTACGCGATTGTGATTCCGGTCATGTTTCAAACTGCCTCGCTGTTTATAATTGACATTTTGGGAATACAACATTCTGGTAATATCTAAAGAGTGTTTACAATACATGTATTGATTTGAAACGATTTTAGTTAAAAAGTGGTTGATTTTGTATGGTGTAGTAACTATTATTCCTACCATGTTTTTGATGAGAGCGTCCTTGGAAATAGTTTCTGTTTTAGTACCGATATGTGGTCGATTTTCTTCAGATAAAAATCCAGAGTTAATAATTGGTTTTCTTACCTTGTTTCTTACGATTTTGATTGTATCTGCTTATGTAAGTATATGTTTGTGTCAATGCATGCGTTATAAGGTGGTGGTTTACTGCTTCTACTAGATATGAAAATGGAACTTTTACACTATGACGACCACTCGCTTTTATCAAGCTGGTATAGTAAATGATTCTTACATCTGCAATTTTTTGCAGGCTCCCCTTGTTACCTTAGTGGATAAATATCAATTCGTAAATCTTGCATTATCGGCTATATATTTCATATTCGTAATATTTGTTTTTACGCCTCTTGGTTTTCCATACAGTGCAAATGAAAAATCTCCAGCGCCACAGCGGTTTTGGGTTTACGTAAGTACCTCCCATTCATATGAGTACATTTCTACGTTTACTTTCTTCCAGCACATGAATAGAAAGTTTCACGATTACAATAAAAATGTCTATAAAAATAACTCGGGATACTTTTTGTTAAATTTAGATCGTAATTCTCCTAACAGTATCGAGAATTATGTTGAGGAATTAAAAGATGCAGTGTTAAACCCCGAATGTGATGGGTTGTTCTGTGGATATCCAATAGCAAGTAGCAGAATAGTGGCTGTATTGTAAGTACCAAATACTGGTGTCAAATATAATATGGAGCATTCATCAGCTACAGCATTTAATTTTAGATCTCAAACAACTTGGATACCCGCTGTAGAACCAAAAGTACCAAGTCCTATCGGACTAAAATTGAATTCGCAAATTACTGTAGATACTAGAAAAACTGCTTTCAATTTTACAGTTTCAGGTAATTTTGGACGCGTTACAAATATTACATTAACAATAAAAACGTTATAGGAACTAATTATATGAATGTTTACTTATCTGCAAGAGATAACGCAACTATAACATCTATAAGTTTAGTTCAACCATTGCCAAATCCAATTATTTGGAATAACCGATCTGTCTACCTTATTATGTATGTCAGTGCAAAAGAAAAATCACCCTTAACATTTTCGATTGAATTGGATTGTGTACGACATGAACAAATTTTAGACATTGCTGTTGCGGGACGTTATGTATACGATAAAGAAAATGTTAAAACACCTGAATACGTTCACTTCTTAAATCAGTTTCCCGATTGGGCAGATATTTACTCGTGGCTGGGTGTTTATGAATCGTGGATTTTTTAATTTGGGATGCACGTGTGAGGATTCTGTTTTAAATATTTATTGAAAGACTGAAACTAATTTGTTTTATTGTAAACTCCCCTTTTTATCAACTTAAATATAAGAAAGATCATTTTTGTTTTAAATTTGGTTTTACCATATTTTACCCGGGCACAAGTCGAATGGACACAACACCGAAACTTGGACACAAAGTCGAAACAAAGAGTTGGACACTGCCGAAACTGGACATAAGCCGAAATCGCCTGTTGGACACAATGCCGAAAATGGACACAACGCCGAAATCAGTAATTAGACATATCCTCGAATGTGGACACAAGGTCGAAAAGCAAAACTAACGTTAACATAGATCGGAAATAGGACGTCGAAGTTGAAATCGGAACATTCTTTTTAAATTGAATATGTGTATATTTCAAATTCTATTGAACAGTATTTTACAATACAAGAATTATGTTTACCATTTTTTGTAAATTGAAATTAATTACGAAAATTGTCGTTGTCAAATTCCATCAATCATAAATTCCAAAATATTGATTAATCATAATTTTAGTGGAATGGTTTTCTTTTTAATATCGAACAATTATGTCTTGAGGAATGTTTAATGGTAGGTACTATAGTTACTAAAGAAACTACGTTTTCCAGTAGTGCAAAAAAGGAAAACATTTGGTACGGTAATTGGCGCAAAAAATTATGTAAGTGAAGCAGTTTATAGTTTTCAGATTTTTCCGGTGAATTCTTTTTCCTTTGGATATTTTTACCTTGGATTTATTTTTGTGGGTTTTTGTCTTATGCTATTTTTCCGTTGACCGGTAGGAATGTTTCTTTTATTTCAGTATGTATCTACTGTTCTCGTTTCTCTATAATATTATTTTATTAAACATAATTTGTTGATAATATTTGTAATTAATTTCCATTCATATATCACATTACCATTACATGATATACAGTGTGTCCAAAATTCGATGCTCACCATTGGTATTTTGGAAACGGTAAGAGTTACAGGGTCGGTTAAATGGAACAATATGGAGGTATTTATCTTACCTCTTCAGACCTTCTCTTGTTTTTCCAAAGAAATGCGTTGCCTACTAGATATTGCAAAAAGTGAAAATCGGCATTTTCTTTAAACTTGCGTAGAATCCACACTATTTATCCTATCAAAAATATGTAAATATAAAAGTTGTAGACATTTAGATATTGAATAATATGCGTCATTAAAATATTTTTTGCTTGCATCAGTAGCGAAATATGACCCAAAGTTGCATTTTTTAAATGGAAATGATAATTTATTTTTATACAGTTGAATTACTTGATTTTTTCCTTTTCAACGATATAAGGTTCGAGCTATTTATCTTGTGTACTTTAGAAGATATAAAGAAAAATCGTTTTTGAGATCTGTAGATGTATTTTAAAGCACATCACACTATCCATGATTGCAAATTTTAAGAAACAAACAACTGCACATCAAATCTGTCAATAATATTGTTACAGTAGTATCGTGTCAGAACTTGTAGTTGTTGTAGTAAGCTATTCATATTCAAAATTGATGATGCAGTTTTCAAACCATGAAAAAACGGACATGTTTGTTGTCTACATAAGATGCCATCGTAATTCAACTGCGGCAGCAAATGAATATCACAACTTATACCCCGAAAGAAGGCAACCTCACAGAACTTTGTTTTCCCGACTCGAGCAAAATCTTCGACAAGGTGGATCCTTCACCGCCATTCGTCCTACAACCTATCAAAAGACAATGAGGATGCTGAAATAGCTGTTCTAGCCGCTGTTAATGTTGAGCCTTCCGTTTCAGTAAGAAAAATTTCGAATGACAGTGGTATGGCAAGAAGTTCAGTACATTATGTTTTAAAAAGAAGAAATTTCATCCTTATAAGCCAATGATATGCCATCATATCAAAGAGAATGATTATGCTCGAAGAGTTACATTTTGTAGATGGTACCTGGATGAAGTTACAAACGATAATTCTTTTTCTAAAAAATTCTTTGGAGCGATGAAAGTAGATTCACAAACAACGGCATTTACAATCGGCATAATTATCATTATTGGAATAATGAAAATCCGAAAATAGTTCGAGAATCGCGTTTCCAAGAACGATTCGGATTTAACGTGTGGTGCGGTATTTTGGGAAATCGTTTGATAGGTCCATTTATTTATAATCAAACGCTTAATTCGACTAGATATCTTCAACTGCTGCAAGCCGAAGTCGAAGATGCATTGGACGAGCTACCTATTCAAGAAGAAAGAAGTATTTTGTTTCAGCAAGACGGCGCCCCGGCCCATAATTCCAGGATCGTCACTGAATATTTATCAGCAAGATTTGGAAACCGTTGGATTGGAACAAACGGTCCCATACGTTGGCCTGCGCGATCACCAGATTTGTCCATACTAGATTTTTCCTGTGGGGACACATAAAAATTTAGTATACGTTGTCAATTATGAGAACGTTAATGATTTGCAGCAGAGCGTCATGCAGGCCTTTAATTCAGTTAGCGTCCGTCAATTAATGAATTGCCGAATAAATATTGAAAAACGCTATACAAAATGTTTAGAAGTCAATGGCCGCACTATTGAGAATCTTTTATAGGAAAACTCATTCGTTTTACGATGTTATCCACCCGTTATGTTTTTGTTATTATTGCTTACAACTTGGTAACATTATAAATCTGCCTCAAAATGATTTTTCTTTATATCTTCTAAAGTACACAAGATAAATAGCTCGAACCTTATATCGTTGAAAAGGAAAAAAATCAAGTAATTCAACTGTATAAAAATAAATTATCATTTCCATTTAAAAAATGCAACTTTGGGTCATATTTCGCTACTGATGCAAGCAAAAAATATTTTAATGACGCATATTATTCAATATCTAAATGTCTACAACTTTTATATTTACATATTTTTGATAGGATAAATAGTGTGGATTCTACGCAAGTTTAAATAAAATGCCGATTTTCACTTTTTTTGCAATATCTAGTAGGCAACGCATTTCTTTGGAAAAACAAGAGAAGGTCTGAAGAGGTAAGATAAATACCTCCATATTGTTCCATTTAACCGACCCTGTAACTCTTACCGTTTCCAAAATACCAATGGTGAGCATCGAATTTTGGACACACTGTATATATATATATACAGGGTGCCCATAATCTATCTCATAACATGGGTAACTTTCTTAATATGCAAAATAGGTAATCGGTTAAATTAGGAAAGTTGGGCAGAATTACAAGCAAAATGTTAAACTTTTTTCAAATTTGACATATGTCTTCAACTTTTGAAATTTTGTGAAAAAACTGAAAACAGTCGATTTTTTTAATGTTGTCCTGTTCCACTACTACTTACTTTAGAACTGAACTAAAAATGACATCTTATACATATTTTTACGTAGAATTCGATAAAATTACTCAAAATGTCATAACCCTCTTGATTTTCGAGATATAACACAAACTTACATTTTTTAAATGGCAATCATAGTTGGCTGTGATCTTATTAAATAGCTTTTGTTTTTGCGATTTCATTGATATAAGGTTCGATATACTTTACTCTTACATTTTTTGTAAATGCTAAAAGTAGTTTATTGATACAATTAAGCTGCAAAATAATACACAGGCAGGCTATGGAAACAAATGCTTCAAACAAAAACCTGTTGAAACAAAAGCCTGTGTCGTCAACTAAATAATTTGATTTACATAAGTAAGTTGTATTATTCACGGTGATTTATTTTAAAAACATAAAATTCTCAAAATAAACAATGTATTCACATGAAGAGAGAAACGACATGCTTTTTTGTTATTATGCTAGCAACAGAAGCCAGTGAAATGTATTTGCAAAGATATATGGAAAGAAGACAACCAGATAAAAGACTTTTTTCCAAACTGGAAAATAATTTAAAACTATACGGATCATTTATGAAACCAAAAGCTAAGCAAAAGTTTAATCAAGAAGACGAAGAAAGAGTTTTGGCATATGTAAATTATAAACCAAAAACATCTACCCGTGAAATTGCAAGTGAGTGTGGTACTTCTACAGAAAAAGCTCGTTTAATTTTAAAACAAAATCGATTCAAGCCGTATAAATTTCATATCGGCAACACCTTGTATCCAGCCGACTCAGAGAGAAGATTAAATTACGCTCGATGGTTTTAAGAGAAACTGACAACGATCCATATTTCTCGCGCAGAATTTTATTTACTGACGAGGCAAAATTTACCAATAACGGTGTATTTAATAGACATAATAATAACTATTGGTCTGAGAACAACCCTCATGTTACTGTTGAGAGACGAGATCAACATATTTTTTCAATAAATGTGTGGTGTGGCATCCTCGGTAGCAGAATAATTGGTCCGTTCTTTTACAATTACCATTTAAATGGAAGGCGATATTTAGAATTTCTTCAAAATGACTTGGAAGACATGTTAGATGAACTGCCATTAAATGTGGTACAAAATCTTACTCATTTCCAACATGATGGTGCTCCTGCTCATAATTTTAGAGCTGTTTCTGAATATCTTTCCGAACGTTTTCCGAGCTGGATCGGTAATTCAGGTCCTATTAATTGGCCTGCAAGAACACCTGATATCACACCTCTCGATTTTTTCTTGTGGGGAACCGTTAAAGACAGGGTGTACAAAGAAAAACCCAATAATGTAGAAGAATTAAAAGATAGAATTAGGTTGATTATTAGAAGAATTCGTCCTCGCAGTTTGGAAAAAGTGCATAAGAGATGATTAGAAGATGTCAAATGTGCATATTGGTTAACAGGGGCCATTTCGAACATTTAATATGAACTTTTATGTCTTTTGTACATTATTGAAATAGAACATAATTACAAACCATTAATAGTACCTACTTGTGGTATTATATTGTCAATATAAATTTTTGTTTCAAGTTTAACTAACTTGTAAATCATTTTGTTCCTTAATGGTATCAACAACACAATTTTGGGCATTTAAATAGAAATACAAGAGTAAAGTATATCGAACCTTATATCAATGAAATCGCAAAAACAAAAGCTATTTAATAAGATCACAGCCAACTATGATTGTCATTTAAAAAATGTAAGTTTGTGTTATATCTCGAAAATCAAGAGGGTTATGACATTTTGAGTAATTTTATCGAATTCTACGTAAAATATGTATAAGATGTCATTTTTAGTTCAGTTCTAAAGTAAGTAGTAGTGGAACAGGACAACATTAAAAAAATCGACTGTTTTCAGTTTTTTCACAAAATTTCAAAAGTTGAAGACATATGTCAAATTTGAAAAAAATTTAACATTTTGCTTGTAATTCTGCCCAACTTTCCTAATTTAACCGATTACCTATTTTGCATATTAAGAAAGTTACCCATGTTATGAGATAGATTATGGGCACCCTGTATATATATACAGGGTGATTCATTACTATTTGGAAATAATTTAACACTAGAATCCCGACCTCAAATTATGAAGGTTTAACCTAAAACACCTACATAAAATGTTGCTCATTACTAAGTTACAGGGTGTTTTTTTTTTTAATTTAAAAACTATTTATGCTCAGTATTTTAAAACTAATTGACGTATCCATTTCATATTTGGCAGGAAGTGTAGACACTGTACACCCTTCTAAATTACGTTAAACAAACATTTCTGTCTACTACCAGAAGCGTACGATAGGGGTAAGTTACCGGTTAATCGTCCCCAAATTTTACGTCACTGGCGGAATAGAAATTTTAGTAGAATTTTTTTTCTCCAATATTTTTTAAGTAAATAATGTACTCTTTCCTTATAACGATTAAGTCAATATTTTTCGAAATATTTTAAGTTAAACATGAAGCTGCATCATTTTTAAATTTTGGTATGTAACTTGGTAATAACTAATATCGACGTTTTGAGCCAGTGGATTGCATTTAATACGCAAATTAAACTTTAATCTGTATTAACAATAAAGATACTAAACTTTATTGACAAAAATAAAATAGATCTTCTACCTTTAAAATAATTCAAAATGATTTTAAAATATTAAAGCAAATAACCTGATTTTTATTTAAATTACAAAATCCGATAAGTCACATTTGATAGATAATTTTTCAATATTATTTGTTTCGTGTAGTTTGCTCTAAACTGAATTAATTCTTTTGATCTAGTGGGGTGCTTTCATTTTTTTTTCAATTCAATGGTACAACTTCATGTTTAACTTAAAATATCTCGAGAAATATTGACTTAATCGTTATGAGGAAAGAGTACATTATTTACTTAATAAATATTGGAGGATCGAAAAATTGTACTAAAATTTTTATTCCGCCAGTGGCGTAGAATTTGGGCACGATTAACCGGTCACTTACCCCTGTCTCTGATAGTAGACAGAAATGTTTGTTTAACATAATTTAGAAGGGTGTAGGGTGTACAGTGTCTACACTCCCTGCCAAATTTGAAATAAATACGTCAATTAATTTTAAAATACTAAGCACAAATCGTTTTTAAACAAAACACCCTGTAACTTAGTAATGAGCGACCTTTCATCTAGGTGTTTTGGGTTAAATCTTCATAATTAAATGTCAGAATTCTAGTGTTAAATTATTTCCAAATAGTAATGAATTACCCTGTATATACATACAGTGTCCGCCATAAAGTTGGAACCATATGGCAATTTTTGTATTATTGTAGTTAAAAAAAAACTTCTGTTTCTGAAATAACTTAAAATGCGCCAAGTCAAAGTTGACAGGTAACATCTGTCAATTGTCAAGTTCGTAATTTTGGAAAAAAATGTCCTAATAATGGGTCAATTTGTTAAAATTTCAAAAAATGTTACTAGGAAATTATGATGCTAATCACATTTTATGCACATGTGCCGATTTTGAGAGAGAAATTTTGATGTTTAATAAATTTTATATTTTCGTATTTTTTAATTCACCCCTATTCATTGTTTGTAATTTTGAAGTATTCGTTATGTGTTAAGATATTCAAATTATAATTAAAACCATTTTTGTACTATCTAACTAAATTTTAATAAAGAAAAAGTTGAAAAACAATTTCTGATTTTTTTGAAATTTGGAAAATAATCAGAGACTACCTCTTTTTTAGTTGAGAATATCAATAATCATCAAAACCAACTTACATACGAATATTATGATCATAATATGCAATGGACTGGTGGCATTTATACCGCTTTAAACCGTTTTAAATGTTTTTAAAGTAGTCAGTTACGGGGGTGAATAAAAAAATACGAAAATATGAAATTTATTGAACATCAAAATTTCTCTCTCAAAATCGGCACATGGGCATAAAATGTGATTAGCATCATAATTTCCTAGTAACATTTTTCGAAATTTTAACAAATGACCCATTTTTAGGACATTTTTTTCCAAAATTACGTACTTGACAATTGACGGATGTTACCTGTCAACTTTGACTTGGCGCATTTTAAGTTATTTCAGAAGCAGAAGTGATTGCCCCCCAAAGTTTTTTTTTAACTACAATAATAAAAAAAATTGCCATATGGTTCCAACTTTATGGCGGACACTGTATATATACAGGGTGTTTCAGAATAAGATGCTGATCCTTAAGGGTGTCAATCCTTACGCGATTTTAAGAAGAAAAGTTCAAATAAACATATGTCCTAAAACCTCTTAACTTTTTGATCTACAAGGTGTTCAAGTTTTAAGAAAAAAAAACGTTTTTTTATCATAACTTTAATATCTTTATAGATATATTTTCGCGTAAAAAGATTTGGCAAATAATTATTGATTATTTAATACATAATAATTTTAACATTAAAATAAAAGAACTAACATTAAATAACCACTGAATAAAAAAAATATAAACATTTCTTTATAAAATTAATAAATTAATTGTGATCTAAGTGATCAAACACAGTACGCATGCGGATTGGAGATCGACGTTTTAGAGTATTTGAAATTTGAAAGATCTGATTATACACTTTATTTGAATTTGGAAGTTTAATTTCTTTTGAGAAAGGAGACGTTCTTTAAGTAAGACAATACTCGATTTTCCTTTATTTACGGATAGGAATCGGGTATTAAAAAAAAGTGCAGAAAATATTACATTCGCTGTTGATTTAAGACCACCCCTGGCAGTACCCCAATTACATGATTTCTCACCTTTCTAATAAATCGTGAACACTTCTGATGTAAGTCACTATTTAATATATTATGTAGCGTTTTTTTGAAGCAAATATAAAAATGTATACTTTACTAAAAACGATGTAACTACTAATAACTATTTAATGTAATCAGTGACGAAACGCGTGATTTTTGTAACCAATGTGAATTAGTTAAAAAAAGCATGTTTCGTTACGTGTTACATACAAGATTTTCTAATTTTGACAAAAACCGAGTAAACGTGCTTAATTCAATATCATATTTACACATTCCCATTGTATATATATAAATTTAAAAAAGCTAAACGGATGTTATCCATATAATCTCAAGCAGTAAACATGGTTTGAGAAATACCAACTGAAGTTCTACTTTAAAATTATACTTTTCGTAACTAGTTGCGAAAAGTGGATGGTTTCAACACTTACTTTGATTATGAAAAATGTCGCTTAACATGTCAAAATTAGAAAAATAAGATTTATTTATACTCCAGTTTTGGTGTTCCTGAATCTGTTATTAATAAAAAGGCCTACGAAATTTCAAAATCATAGCATTAAGTTTGATTATAGATATCTTTCTTACGAAAACTGATACGAAAAATTTTAAAGGCACAAACAAGTTAAATTGGATTGTTATTTAAACATAAAAAAGAATGGTTTTTATTAGTTTAACTTATGTTCCAATTTTTGTTAGCATAAGTTAAAGCAATCACTACGGACAATGACCTTGAAGAAAAATCTCGTAGCTCTGTGTTTGATCGACATTATTTCCTCTAATAAAACATATACAAAAAACTAAGTTATTTTTTCGAAATTTTTTAATAATGTTATCTCTTAAAGTAGGTATAGCTTTTCAAAAAAAAAATTTTGAAGCACGTTCTTTTGACCGCTCATTCCTACGAAACTAAAAACGATACGAAAAATTGTTCAATTTCGTAGTTCTACGAAAATTTTGAATTTGAATTTCGTAGCATCAACTTTAGGTCTACGGTACAACATGGGTAAAACATTTTTGCTTAAAAAAAATGTAGGTCCTACTTTCGTCTATTTAAATTTTCAGTGTTCATTTTTAACATTTATCGTTTCGTAGTAATCGTTATCACTACAAAACAAAATGGCGACTAAAAAATTTTTAAGAAAAACTATAAACCTTCGTAATGTAATATATCACCAATAGAAGTTCTAAAACTATTATTTCTATAAAAAAATTTACTTAAAAAAACACTGAATTTTGAAGCCGTACAACTCTTTTTGTTAAAAAAACTGTTGTAATCACCAAACGGTATAATCAACCCACATCATATTTTTACCAAACTTCTAATTTTTTTAATTATACGTCACATCGTATCCGAAATAAGAGTTTGAAACATACGAAAATTCTCAAAAAATCTAATAAATTGTGTAAAAACGCGAATAACTCAGGAATGGGGGAAACAGAAAATTTTTTTAAAAATTAACTGCCATATTAATTTTTTGAGTTTTATAGGCATGAAGCTGTGTTATGGCTTATTGATTTGAAGGACATATGAACTAACAATAATTTTTTTTCTGTTTTAATTATCTGTTTTACCGTTATTTTGTTTGCTATTTCTTTGTCCTGTTATTTTTTTGTCATTGTCGTGACCGGCACTTGGACCGGTCCATTATACATCGTCATGCAATGGCAGCGCTGTTATATGTTTATGTTCTTATTTATACCTATGTTTACAGACTTATAATCAATATTATTACCAATGAATACCTATGTGGGTCATGGTTGGCATGTTCAGGTTTTGTAAACCTTAAAACAAATACTTTGCTAAAACGAACCAATCCACAATCGCACACGGTTTCGTCAGCACACTTACATAATAATAAAATAATGAAAAAGAATGTATCATACGAAATTAAAACCAATCCAAACCAAGTTTCCACTACTATTGCTGTAGGTGCACATGAGCAAAAAAAGTTCATTGAATTTCTTATTGTAAAATAAATTTTGTTCAGATGTTTGGTTATCATAATTTTTTGTGGATTCGACTATTTTTGAAAGAATCTGAAAGTAGATTTCTCGTATCATCTTAATACATGAAACATTAATTTTAAAAACACTACACACATCTTTCATGAAGATTGAAAATAGAAGCGGACCTAATACTGATCTCTGGGGAACACCCGAAGGAACCATGTGGGTACTACATCTGTATCCGGCAATCTTGACAAATTGACAACGATGGCTCAAGTATTCGTAAGAAGCGAAATAGTGTGTGTGGGAAATCTAAAAAGTTCAAGTTTAGAGAATATGAACCAATGATCAAGTCTATCAAATGCCTTATTAATGTCAGTATATACGACGTCGTAGAGATCTTGCTTTAAACTCCGTTATAACAGTAAGATTTGTGACAGTTGATCTTCCTTCGACAAAGTCATGGTGAGGGTGCGAAAGCCGATGGAAATCATGATTTTATATCAAATCGTGAAGTACAAACTAGAATAGTTTAGAGAAATTACTCAATCGACCTATATAGTTATCGACGTTTATTCAATTTTGAAAACGGGAACAATCCGAGCCGTCTTTCACGCGTCCGGAAATGTGAACTTTAAGGACCAAATTAAAAATGTGTATGAGTGTGGATTCGACTCCCTGCTGAGACACTTCTTTCCTTTGTGGTAACATACTTAGGAAGTTACTGTGCTGGTTGTTAACAAATGACTAAAACCTTGTCAGATCTTTATGAAGATTAACTTCCAAGTTTCTAATAAAATGCTTTTAACGTTACGAGGGAAGTCAGCATATACAAAAGTTAGGTTAGAATTGAAGGTATTTAAGGTAACACTTATATCTGTTAATTTTTAAGTTTATATTTATATCACGTTTTAATTCGGAGTTCCACGGCACAACGCGTTGTTTTGCTGTACTTTTTGTTACACTGAAAAATAATTAAATAAACTCAATTCCACTTCGACGTCGAATTTCGGATCTATGTTAGCGCCAGTTTTTGCTTTTCGACGTTGTGTCCACATTCGACGATATGTCTAATTACTGATTTCGGCGTTATGTCCAGTTTCGACGATATGTCCAACTAAGTCGTTTAACACGTTGTGTCCAAGTTTCGGCGATGTGTCCAATTAGAAATTTTAGCAATTGTGCATCTTTAATATTTCTGCAAAATAGGTTACCGTCGTTTTAACTTCGGCTTCGACGCCCGATCTTGTGGCGTCAGTTTTTGCTTTTCGGCGATATGTCCAATTACTGATTTCGGCGTTGTGTCCACAGTCGACGATATGTCCAACTACTGATTTCGACATTGTGTCCAGTTTCGGCGATGTGTCCAACTATTCGTTTCGACGTTGTGTACAAGTTTCGGTGTTGTGTATCTTATCCTTACATACTAGCTTTTTGTACCTAATATTTATTTTTCTAATTTTCACATACAGTGTCCCAATCTGAGTAGTATCTTCGTTATTAATAAATATAGAGACTCGGTGGTATGGGCAATGTTGTTGAGACGCCGTTAACTAGGATCAAAAATTCCGAGGCGTTTCGAAGATATCCGGAAAAAACAAAAAAAATACTATTTTCGAAAATATCAATTATTTCACTTCAGCTAATAAAAAAAGTTCGTACAAAAGTGTCTTCACCAATGAAGGCAAACTGTAATCTATTTTCAAAAAGATTATCACAAGAATCGTTTTGGAGATTTCTTATTTTAAATGGGCGCCATATTGGATTTATTCATAAATAACGTCTACTCTTTTTTCTGCTTTCAATATGTCACATGATATGTTTGAAATAAAAGATCTTGACAAGACGGATATTATTTATTATCTGGTAAGCCATGGAAACAAATGAACTTCGATGATTGTTCAAGTTGTCATTCTCGATTGTTTATTACTTTGTTGTAAAGTAAGAGACTGGTGATTTCAATAAGAAAGTTGCTATCAATATCTCGAAACACATTCTTCCGATAACCTTTTTGAAAATTGATTACAGTTTGCCTTCATTAGTCAAGAAACTTTTGTACAAACTATTTTTTTAGTAGCTATTCTAATAGTAAAATAATTATATTTTCGAAATTGGCGTTTTTCGGTTTTTCCGGATATCTGCGGAACGGGTCGGAATTTTTAATCCTAGTTAACGGCATCGCAATCGGCATGAAAATCTGTACAATATTGCCCATTTAACCGAATCCATATCTTTATTAATAAATAGATACCCATACAATTTTACTCAGATTGTGCAGCATGGAAAACAGAAATAAAATAACGACGAGTAAAACAAACATTATAAGCTGATGGGAAGCTTAAGTAAAACTCTTCAAGGAACTGCTACCCGAAAATGAAAACAAAGTTCCGGGAATACCTGATTCTGGAAGGAAACATTGAATAGTAAACTAATAAAAATACCAATACCTTTTAAAACAAACTTAAAAAATATTTCCGCTGCAATATTTTTTTTGTATAAAAATTTTTTATTACCACTATTACAATCTTAACCACTAACCTTATTTATATTTACTGATGACGTAATCGGTCCAACCTTCTGCGACTTTGAACTATCTGGGTTTCATATGAAATTGATGCCTACTATCAATACTCTTCATACTTACTTTTTCATTTCATTTCTAGGCGTCTGCTTCAGTTATAAAAGTGTTGCAATAATAATCCCACCCGTTGAGAAAATTGCATTTATATAATTCGTGTTATTCAACGTTGATATAACCGTATGCACTCTGGATAGTGAGAATACTTTCCACGAAATGTGTGTGATCATTGAGACCCGTCTATGCTTCGTTGTCTGCTGAAACGCTACCATCCTAGACCTAGATCATTTGCAAAAGTTCGTAAAACCCCCGGTCTACCGAGATTGAATAGTTTTATAGTGAAACCTACACAATTTATTTTTGCATCACCTACAGATTGTAACACTACATTGATAGCGCCTACTTATCAGTTATTGACAGTTGGCACTATTCGTTACGACCAAAGTTTTCTGCAAATTTGTAGATTAGAATCCAAGGTAGGTAACTGATCTTTGAACGCAAAATAATTTGTAAAGCGAAAAAAAGTTCAGTCAAAAGCACTACTGGGAGTTAAATTATTTCCTCTCTGCGGCAAGTCCCAGCAATTCCAATGATTAAAGCTACCTAATTTTTTATATTATGTTAGGTATAATATTATTAATCAAAACAATTTACTTACTTTCATCATTAAAAATCTATTATTTGGAGATTCTATAATAAATTTTAAAATTTGTCCCATTGTTGGAAAAATTGTACTTTAGGTAAAGTGCTCGGATTTTTTTGAAATTTTTACCAAAAGTAGCCTACATGCTACTGATCATAAATATGCAATAAAATTTTGTCGCTCTCAAAAAAAAATTTTTCAAAAACTTTTGGGCCACCTAACCTAACTCTAACCCAACCAAATACGTCAGAGGTGTGACACAAGAGGGAGCGCGGAAGTTGAAGTAGAGTAAAAGAGAAAGTAAGAGCAGGTGGGTTTGTTGTGTTTCTTGTGAAATGGATCACATTCGACAAGTTTTTTTTAAGAAGAAAATTGTAATAAGTGTAACCTCCCAACCAACACCGTTTACCTCAAACTACATGCATACATGTAATTTTTTTAAGAAGAAAATTTACTAACTGTAACCTACCAACCAACACCGTTCACTCCCGACAACTAAAAAAGAAAAGTGTGAAATGTCGACGGAGCTTGGGTGTTTGGGGGAATTGAAAGGGGGTTAGGCAGGGTGTTCATGGAAGTCGTGAACGACCGTACTGCGGACACCCTGTTGGCATGTATTGAAAAATACATAGAACCGGGAACCACCATTTATTCCGATTACTGGAAAGGGTATTCCGGGCTCACCGACCACCCCAACTACACCAACCTGCAGGTGAACCACTCCCTCCATTTCAAGGACCCCGAAACCGGAGTCCACACCAACTCAATCGAGTCCACATGGTAACCTAACCTAACCTAAACCAACCCCACTATTCTAGGCGACACGCCAAAGCGAGCGGCCCCTATGCTAATCGGCAGAAGACCTTCCTGGGAGGATACCTCGCCCGGTATATTTTCCTCAAGATGGTCAAATCTTTGAATCAAGACCCACTGATTCTATTCTTCATGCTTGCCCGAGACCTGTACGACCCAGCCATGCCTGTTCCACCGATCGAGACTGAAGAAGGAGACGACCCTGACGATTTTGATATGCAATTTGATTTTATGTAATTGTCCCCAAATTTCTCACTGAAAAATAAAAGTCTTAGAATTGTCTGAAACGTGCAAAAATGCAAAACAAACCAACCCACAAATTTTCAAAATTTTTTCGAAAATTATTTTTAAAAAATTCAGTTTTTGAGAGCGACAAAATTTTATTGCATATTTATGATCAGTAGACCAAGGGCTATCACTAGTAAAAATTTGAAGCAATTCCGAGCACTTTACCTAAAGTACAATTATACCCCATTGTTAAAATTTTTTATTTTTTAGGTTTGTATCCGTCTCAATTTGTTTTAAGAATACAGTTACTTTTTTGAAATTGCTTATTTCTAGATTTTCATTAATTGAGATAGCGGCCTTCAACATTGAATAAATCGACCAAGGTGTTGATGATTTAAATACTTCTGACTTCTCAAATAAATATGCTAGAAGCACATTTTTTTATGTCACTGTGAGTGACAAATGAAAAATTATGTAAGGCACCTATGATGGTAATAATTACAGTAGATTAACGCAATTTGTAAATGTTTTTACTTTTTTGTATAGGAAAATAATGAAACGTGTAAAAATTATTATACCTTGAAAAAGGAGGGTTTAGTTAAACATAAAAATCACGTCTTGCTAAACGTACAAATAGAAAAATAAGACATGCAAAGTGTAAAGTTAGGTCCCCACTAAAATATTATTTTATAGAAAAATGTCGTTGAAAATATATTTACGAAAAGTTAATAACTTGTTAATGATGTATTTTAAAAAAGACAAACATCGTGTACATGTGTGAGCATAAGTTTAATATACATGTCATGCTAACAAAAATCAATTTTATAATAAAAAATATAACTTCAGCCGAAGAATATTTTTTACTATATAAAAACATCTAAAATCGATAAACTCAAAATCTTATATTCTAAAGTGAAGTAGATATTAAAACAATGATATAGAATTCTGAATATAGAATAACGTCAAACGAAAAAATGCGATTATACATTTTCATTTGTTATTTTATATATCGATATAAGCATAATATACGAGAGATTTAAAATGGTAAGATTGTTTTTTTTTGAGCAATTTTTGGCTCTTAATATTATATAAATTTTTATATTTACTATCTTAACTACTATTCAATAAACCCACGATTCGTAAGTTGCGAGCGCCACAACGACGTCAGTCCATTTTGGGAATTCGTCTAAGAACTGCGTTAATTTTGGAGTTTTAATAAACGTCTTATCGTTTATATATTTGGCAGTAAGAGCAACGTCAAACGTAGGATTCGTCCAGTTTAAAGGCGTTTGAAAATCAATAAAAAAATTCAGGGACGATCTTGATTTCATCCATGAATACATTATGATATACGTTGGACGTCCGTTCCAAATAATTGGTCGCAATTCACTTTTCGATAGAAGACTTATTTCGAGTACGTTGATATTAGATTTTGGCGATAGATAAAACGCTACATGATTCGGACCTAAAAATTATTCGTAAACATGTTAACTGGAAAGTCGCTCCTTCGCACCTGACAGAGTAAAGTTGTAACGTGCAGTATATTCTGAAAGGTACGTCTTTGATAAGAGTCGTAAACTGATAGGTTCAGGAATCTTGGGCTCTTCAATTGGTATCCAAGTACTGCTACGTCTAAAAATGTGAAGGTATTTATTAGGCATTTTTCAATATACGCGAAATATATAATACTGACTGTCTTTATAAAATTTCAGTTTATAAAATTGGGTTTTTAGTTTTTATTTTAAATTCATACTATTTCCATTGGCTTCATTTTATTTTAGTTTTAATTTTCTTATTAATTTTAATCTTCATTATGTAACCATGCCTTACAACTTCAAACTCACAATATAGGAATAATTTTAGTGTTCACTATTGGAAGTCCACAAAAAAGACTATGATCACAATCCTCACTAATTGATTTTACGTCACTCAACTCCTGCACATATTTCTTGAGATTATTTGGTGAATTACGATCTATGTTTAACACAAACAAGCCGGCGTCCTTTTTATAAATATCGTTTGAATCGTTACGAAATATTCTTTGAGTGTGCTGCAAAAAAATCTCTTAGTGAACTTCGTTTATAGCATAGTATCAACTCACGTAAATATAATAGCGTTGCGGAGCTGGTGCTTCTGGATTACCACTGTATGGAAAACCAAATGGCGTAAATAAAATTATACCGTATATTACGTAAATTAAAGTTAAAGTCATTATTAATGCCGATGGTTTCCGCACTAGTGTAATTAAGGGCATCTAAAGAAAAGCGTTTCAGTTCGGCAAATATGATGCTCATGATGTGACTTACGTAGTATGATATGGTAAAAATTGTTAATACAACAATGAGTATTCCTAAGTAAATTTCAGAATTTTTATCAACACCCATTCGTCCATAAACTGGTATCATTATTAGCACAATTTGTAACGCATGTTGCATTAAGAATAAACTTGGCACAACCATTCCCAAAATGTAGATAATTTGCCATTTCCGTACTGCAAATAATTATTCAAACATTTAAATTAACAAAAAAACACTGTACTTGTGTGCTGAATTGCGACCATCTCTATGAAGGCAAACGTTATCGTTTGAAAAAACACTGGAACTAATACGACGTAAACAAATCTAAATCCAGCCATAGTTCCTATTAACAACACCAAAGTCCAAATCAGTCTTAATAGGTGTAATTGTATTTGTGCCCGAGCGCTTATGCTGAACTTATTCTGCAAAATTTAAATTATTGCCAGGTTTACTCTTACATTGCAATACCTTATCATTAAAATAATTAAAAGTTAAAGTGACTCCACAAATACAAATGTTGATTGGTACAACGTACAATCCAAAAATAATAAGTCTGTTGTTATACCAGCTTAAATTGTACTGAAGCCCGTCGATTAACAACGCAATTATAACAATAAATATTCCTGCCGTGAACCAACCAATAACTATAGCGGCGGACATCAATCCCAAATATATCAAAGATTGACGACAAAATCCTAAAATTTAAACATTACTAAGACACATTAATGTAATAAATGATAATAATACTTAATCCAAAGCTGTGAAAATTTCTTTAAAGCAACAACAACTGACAACACCGAAACACTAATATTTATTATCACCGCAATAGTTTCTGTGTAGTAAATCATAAATAATTCCAGAACGTCGAAGTAGATGATTTTTCCAGGTAATTGCATCCAAGGATTCGATAGTTCTGGTGCGTTACCTAATTCTTGTACTAACGTTAAAAGATTGTCACCAATATGCTGAATTGATCCTATGGGTATATTATTGTAATCGTCAAATCTAGTATGGAATTTGTATCCATTATGAAGAAACAAGAATTCCATTCCTGAAACAAAAGTAATCTTCTAATTGGCATTGCAATGAAAAAATATAATTCTGTATAAGTCGTATTTCTTTAATCCTTCCGGTAGGAATTATCAATGATATGTGCCAAGGACGACGAAGCGCTTGAACCCTTTTCTTAGAAGGAAGGTTATTTTTTAAAGCCAAACTATCGAATTTCTAGTTTTTGGCGACGTTTCGCACCCGTTTATTAGTGGGTGCTTCTTCGGGCCACTATTTATTGATCAAAAATCAAACATTTATAAATACAGCATTCAACGGACATTTATAATAAATGATATCATAATAAAGAATCAATATAGTAACCAAAATAATTAATCGACATGTACAAAGTAATAACCTAGACTAATAACATCTGAAAGTTTGATAAAAAACAACGACTAAAAATTTAAAACGTAACATGTTAAAATCATTATGTTAGTTTTGTATAATTTGAAAATATAGACATATACGATTATGTAAACATACAACTAAGATAACAAGATGTCGAATAAAGTAAAAACAAGAAAAACTTATATGCTAGAATGACGAGTTCGTGGATATTATATTAAAAAACAAAAACATGGAGTAGGTAAGCCATTAAACAATCTGTGTAAAAATTAATTAACTATTTTGTATTAAAACTTTTAAATTTATTAACCTAGACGTTGTACGTTTGTCTATGGAAGGTTGAATAAAAGTGAAATCGGTGTATCAAAGAATGTGTGTGATAAATTAATTACGGGAGTAACGTAAAATAATATATTTTAAATAAAGTAGAGAACTCAGTAACACTCAACAAAATTGGGATCTACATCTCAATTCTTTATAAATAAAGGTAAGTAATTATTAGGTACGTTAATATTTAGACAGTTTAGTGATTAAGGATCATTATAAATTGTTTAATTAAATGCAGTGACTGTTAATAATAAGATTAAAAATGAGGAATGAAAAATATGAATTAATTGTCGATAATTTAATAAATGTTTAGTAAGACTGTTATGTGATAGATATTTTGTTGATTAGTCCATTATAGGTGATGCTCAAGTTTTATGTGTGTCTGTTTTGTAATTGATGTTGTTATGGTGTCTGTTGATGTATATCATTTCCGACAAAATTTTTATTATAGTTACATTCCACATCCAAAATCACAGGGTTATCAAAATCAAAAATGTGTTTTTTTTTCTTTATGATGTTGTGCTAAAGCTGTCATGAAATTGTTGTTATTATTTTTCTGTTGTTGTTAAGGCAGTCAGTTTTATGGTTCATAATTCTCTTTTTCAGATATTGTTTGGTTTGACCAATGTAGCATCAGAGCAATTTGTGCAATTGATTTTATACATAAGGAACGGTTTGTCAATGTCTTGTGTTTGTCTTTTTAATCGTGTATAAAACTTGATTGTAGATGTTGTTCTGGTTGTATAGAGTGATTATTGAGTTGTTATTTTTCAGAACAGTTTTTAGTTTGTTGTTAAGGCCTGGCATACATTAATTATTTTTGGTAGGAATTAGTATTATTTAATTTAGTTGTGTCATTACGTTGTATGTTGTTACTGTTGAAAAGAATCCTATTTATTATAGTGTTTGGGTAATTGTGTCTACCAATCTATTTTTATTTTTTGTGTTGAAACATCTCTAATGAGGGATAAATCAAGGAAAAATAGTTTGTTACTGGTTTCTATTTCTACCGTGAATTCAAGATATGGATTGTAACTATTGAATATGTTGAGTGTTAGATTGATTTGGTCGGAAGGGATGCAAGTGATTATATCATCAACATACTAATGGATGAACACAGGGTTAAAAGGTAGTTTATTTTTAACAAACGTTATCAAATCATGCATTGTGATGTCTGCTAAAATTGGGGATCACGGATTACCCATTGCGGTCCCAAAAATTTGTTTATAAAAAATTCCTTGACTGACAAAATAGCTCGAGTCAATTAAGAACGAAATAATGTTCACAAATTCATTATGGTCTAAAGTGGTAAACGCAGTGATTCCAATATTGTCCAGAAGGTTAACGACTAATTCTTTAGAGATGTTTGTGAACAATGATTTTACGTCGTAAGACACTAAGATGTGATTCTGTGGAATATTCACTAAGTTAATTTTGTTAATAAAATCATAAGAATTAATTACTCTAAACTCAAATAAGGAGTAAAGTTGATTAAAATTTTTGTTCATAAATTTGGACAAAGAAAGTAGAGCACTAATACTAATAGTGCTGTTTTTGTTTTTTAATATAATATACACGAACTCGTCATTCTAGCACAACAAATCTAGCACGTAAGTTTTTCTTGTTTTTACTTTATTCGACATCTTGTTATCTTAATTGTATGTTTACATAATCGTATATGTCTATATTTTCAAATTATACAAAACTAACATAATGATTTAAACATGTTACGTTTTAAATGTTTAGTCCTTCTTTTTATCAAACTTTCAGATGGTATTAGTCTAGTTTATTACTTTGTACATGTCAATTAATTATTTTAGTTACTATATTGATTCTTTATTATGATATCATTTATTACAAATGTCCGTTGAATGCTGTATTTATAAATGTTTGATTTTTGATCAATAAATAGTGGCCCGAAAAAGCATCCACTAATAAACGGGTGCGAAACGTCGCCAAAAACTAGAAATTCGATAGTTTGGCTTTAAAAATTAACCTTCCTTCTAAGAAAAAGGTTTAAGCGCTTCGTCGTCCTTGGCACATATCATTGATAATTCTGCATGAATTTCAGCTTTCCCGCAGATACTTACTAAGATCTCGGTTTCAACAAATTTCGATCGGTAAGTAAGGGTAATATTACAAAAATCTTATCATGAATTAAATTCAAATTCTGGGGCGGCGAATGTAGTTAAGGAATTTGGTGATTTATTTTCCACAGTTTACCAAGTGTAACGTTTTTACCCTAACATACTTCGTATTAAATTACAAGAGATTTTGACTGAAAATATTTGTCTAGCCCCTAGATTCCCAAAGTGGTCCAGGTGGACCCCAGGGGTCCACGGGAGCCCGATAGGGGTCTACGCTTGCGTGGAAAAAATGGGGGTCCACAACTCGTTAACGGGGGTCTATAAAATGTATTAGGTGACCCGACTTGACTTCTCCTATGAATAAGGGAGACAATAATATATATAGGCAGACAATATTATAAGAAGCTTGACTTCTCCTATGAATATAGGAAGACAATATTATAAGAAGCTCAGCAATTGTTTTTGTAAGAACTTGCATATTCCATATTCAGAAAGAGCGTGTCAAGACTCGCCGATGCCGCGCCGCCCGCCCGCCTAGTTAAAGTCGTGTCTGAACTTGCATGAACTTGTTGGATTTTTCTTTAATATAAATACGAATGCGAATGATAAACATTACTCAGTTGTTTCCGGAATTTCAAAAAGAAAGTGTACCTATATAAGTGTTCACCAGTGACGGAAGTAGTTTTCAGACTTTTGAAAATTAAAGTGAATTGATATTATTGTTTGCCAGTGTTGGAAAAGTAAGTACCTACCTATCTATTTGTTAGCAACTTGTATCTTAAAAGCCACTTCTATTATGTTTGTTAAATCATTTTAAGATTACTTAACAAACATTTTTTTCATATTTACAGGTAAGTAATTGATACGAAACATGGCTGAATCTAAGAAGAAGTGTCGACAGTACAGTGTTGAATATTTGAAATTTGGTTTTCTTCCATCAAATACAGACAAGCGATTGCCCATGTGTCTTTTATGCAACAAAGTCTTGAGCAATGACTCTATGAAACCATCGAAGCTGGAAGATCATCTAAGAAGGTGTCATCCTGACAAAATAGGTAAGGATTTGAAATATTTCCAAACATTGAAGGAAAAGTATGAAAAGAGACCCACCGTGCATAGTATGTTCGCTTCAACGTCTGAAAGCAACGACGATGGCTTGCGGGCATCTTACAATATCTCATTACTTATAGCAAAATCTGGGAAACCGCATACCATTGGAGAGGAGTTAATTTTGCCTGCTGTTGAAGAGGTCTTAAAACTGTCCTGCACAAATCTTCATTTGACATACTTAAAAGAATTCCTTTGAGTAACAACACTGTACAAAGACGTATTGATGAAATGAGCTCTGATGTTGAAAGTTTCTTGTGTAATTATCTGCAAACAACTCATTTTTCTATTCAACTGGACGAGTCAACTTTACCTGGCAATGAAGCATTATTATTGGCATATGTTCGATTTATCAAAGGCGAACAAATGTTTGAAGAGTTACTATTCGCGAAAACTTTGAAGACTGACACTAAAGTTGAATCAATTTTTAATGTTCTGAATGATTTTTTACGGAAAAATCAATTGCATTCACAAACATTATTTCGGTGGCAACAGATGGAGCTCCTGCCATGGTCGGGCGATATCGTGGGTTTATAAGTCATCTTAAAAGGATTATACCAGAGGTAATTGCAATTCACTGTGTCATCCACCGACAACATCTAGTAGCGAAAAATTGAGTGATAGATTGCACCAAGCGCTTCAATTTGTGGTTAATGCAGTTAACAAAATAAGAAGCAATGCATTAAATACGCGCTTATTTGCACAGTTGTGCGAAGAAAATGATGAGGACTTCCAACGATTGCTGCTACATACCGAAGTACGCTGGTTGTCGAAAGGTGCATGTCTATCAAGATTCTATTTGCTTTTCGACTCTGTTTTAGAGTTTCTGAACACTAAAGATCCTGTTTTAAAAGAAAACCTCATGAATTTCAAAGCAGACATTGCGTATTTGACAGATTTGTTCAAAAATTCAATGACCTCAACCTACAGTTACAAGGGGACAGCCTCAATTTGATAAAAACAAAGAGTGAAATTTCAGCTTTTCTTGGTAAACTGAAACTTATGAAGCAAAATATTGGTCGACGTGAATTTTCCCAGTTTCCAAATTTATCGCAGGTAGAATGCCTCGACGAAGATATTCAGACGTATGTTCAACATTTGATTGCCCTGTATGATGATTTTAAAATCAGATTTGAAGACATTCTGTCGATGGATATACCACCATGGATAATAAATCCATATGATGAAACTGAAGTGGAAAATGTGGTACTGCAAGAAGAGCTACTCGAGCTTAGCACTAATGAGGAGCTCAAAGTAGCATTCAAAAGAGGGTATCAATCATTTTGGCTGCAGGCACAAATACCTGAAAAATATCCAGGACTGTGGGGAATTGTGCAAAAATTTCTCATAGCGTTTCCTTCGTCATATCTTTTCGAACGCAGTTTTAGTGCCGTAACAAACTTGTTGACAAAAAGACGGGGCAGATTAAATATTACAGAGCGAGGAGATTTACGGTTATACTTAACTAAACTCAAGCCAAATATTGATAATTTGCTGTCAATTCACCAAGTACATCCCTCCCATTAAAATTATAACTTTTATCTCAGATTACAATGGTAATCTGAGATAAAGTTAACATCAAACTAATAATGATTATTATTTTAAAACAGTCGCAATATAATCAAAGTTTTGATTATATTGCGACTGTTTTAAAATAATAATCATTATTAGTTTTGATGTTAAATTTGATTCTACTAAGACTGTTATAACAACATAATTAAAAGTGTAGTAATTTTTGTGTTTGAATAAATAGCTACAAAACAAGAAAATATTTATTTTACTTTTACCACTCGAAGTGGGAGATTATTGGTTTCTTGTACTGTGAGTCAATCTTAGAATACAAAAAGTAAAGTAGGAATCCAACTGTTGGATGAAGACGCTTTTAGACTGGCTTTGAAACTTAGCTTGAATGACAATACTCACAGCATAATCAAAGCAATATAAATTCTCACCATTTTTTCGAAAACTTTCAACTCATAGTTGATTGAAAAATAGCCACAACACAGATTTACATAGACATATACTTTTTCGGGTTTTGGAAGTAAGTTAGTAAATGTAATAGCTGCAGGGGGTCCACCAGATCCAGCAAAATGTTTAAAGTGGTCTATGAGAAAAAAAAAGTATGGGAACCTCTGTCTAGCCGTTATACGTTTAAGAAGTTCGTTTTCTTATTGCAAATCTAATATGCAAACTACATAGTTTGGCGGAGCGCTGGAAACAATATAGTCCGTGGGCCTGTGACATAATGTGTACACAAACTTGTATGTCCGCTTTTTAGATATTAGGTGTAGAATGCTATGAAACGTGCAGATCCGCGACATGAGGCCCAAAAAGTTCGCCGTTAGATTTAAGCCCATACAATATCGGATGCAATATATTTTTTGAAATTGTACGTCAGCTTTTTAGCAGACAGCTTTTTGAAATTCGATAATATTTCATCGAGAAAAAGCAATTTACAAAAAAGCTGACGATACAATTGCCAATGCACATTGCAATGAGAATTGTATGGGCCTGAACGTTTGGGTCTGGATAAAAACGTCAGCTTTTTTGGCTTTGGTAACTAAACCATACCTTAGAAACCTGTCTGCAAAAAAGCTGACGTACAATTTGAAAAATATATTGCATCAATATTGTATATGTGTAAGCTGACTTTCATTTTCTTCATTCTTAAAAATTTCTAAACCACCCCAAAACCGCAAAAAAAACGAAAAATGTTTTTGACATTTTAAATAAATTCCATTTATTATTTACCTCTTTTCTTCTTTAAAATCAGTGTTTTTTCATTCTTAAAAAATATTCACATAAACTCATATAAACTACAAAGAATACCAACCATTTTTTTTACTTTTTACAAGTAAAATTTGATTATGTTTTCCTTCATTTTTAAAAAACTTTAAAAAAATTCGAAATCAGTTTACTTATTTCCTTATTAAAAAAATCAGAAAATTTGTTTCTGTCATTTTTGAAAAATTCGAAAAGCCAAAGTTATGATTACATTAAGTTTACTTTTTAAACGAATTTTTAGGTCTAAGGATTCGGAAAATACGAAATATGCAAAATATCTTTAAGATATCGTTAGCAATTTTCGTAACATAAACAATAAAGGTTTCATTCTCCGCTCCGCGAGTCGACAACTTGCCAACACCCTGCGTAAATGGTCGTTAACAAAAGAAACTTAATTTTTTAGATTACGACATTCGAAAATTTGTAAAATTAAATTACGTTTACTTTTTTAAACGAATTTTTAGGTTCAAAGATTCGAAAATTACAAAATACGCAAAATATCTTGAGAAAAAGAAAAAACCTATAATTTCGTTTCTCAAAAACCAAAAAAATTACAATTTAATCTTATCCATTCTTCAAAATTATTTTTGTGCACAAAAATTTTTAATAATATTTATTTTCGGTTTTAAAAACGGAGAAAAAATTACAAAAACAAAAAATTATAAATCTCGTCGGTCGGCAATCACTGCAGTATGTATTTAATTTCGATTATTTTTGAATTATTAGTAGGTACGAAAATAATCGAGTGCAAATAGAAATTAATTAATAAAAAAATAATTCAAAACACAGAGTTTATTTGGCTCGACCGCTTTAATAATATTTGCAACAGAGATCGATCGTGTTTGGTTCGGAGAACGCTCACCGTTACGCGAGTCAAGTCACCAAGTCTAGTAAAAAGATTTTCTCCGGTGAAATTGAACCCTTTGCGGCTAAGCCATTCGGAAATTTGCAAAATTACGATTGTTTCCTTTTTTGATTCATGTTTCTACTAAGCGTTAGGAAAATAAAAAATATATACATTTAAATAAGTAAGTTTTGTAAGTTTTTTTCTCGCATTATTCTACGGACCTGTAAGAGAAAAATGATCGTTAGATACGTTTCTCATATTTTAAAAGAAAACTGTAAATTGTGGGTTAGCCGAGCGCGATTTTTCAATATGTCTTAATTGCCGAGATATAAGCCTTTAAGTTAGTGGAATTTTATCGGTTTTCGGGCGAAATCACCGACGTACCTTGCGTTCCGGAAAAAATTCACCTCGTCTGTCTTTTCGATATGTATCTGAGGTCGAAACAATTTTTCAAAAATCGCGACACGTTTAGGCTACAAAAAATTTTTCAAAAAAAACCGTAGCTTTCGAAGGCGTTCGATTCGAACGCGGTTTTTTAAAATTCTTGTGTGAAAACGGATAGGAAACCGTAAAATGCGAATATCCGAAACGAAAATCAAAATGTTCCCATTTTCGCGTTCCGACCATCCTTTAGGCCGTTTTTCGTAGGAAATTAAAAAAAATCGACGTCGTCGCGTATTCACACGCTTTTAGCCCGCGTACGAAGTTATCGCCGGTTTATCTCCGGGGTCTACGAATTTATCAAAGATTTTCAATGAATGCACACGACGGGAACGTATACCGTTCGACAGGGACTAACTGTCGTGCGTTAGTATATGTTGATGAAGGAAACCCCAGTTCTTAGGCACAAGAAGCTCGTGCAATGACATAAGAGAATTGCATAAATCAAGAAGGTCGTGAGTCTCGCATCATATCTATCTGTAACTTGGATCTTTTTGGGAAACTTTAGCTACACCCTTGTGCACACTGTTTACACCTAGTATTGCTCTAAGCTACAAATATATGCTTCAAAATTGATGAAAAGTTAAAGTGGTTTTCCTACCTAAACCAGAGCGAGAATTATATGTCCTTTCGACTGGTCACCCTAATATCTTTTATGACTAAATGAAATATTGGCAGATATTCATATTAAAAACGAAATATGCTTGGTTAATATTGTATTCGATAATGTTATTTTTTTATGCCCGCGACACTCTACGAAATTAGACATGGTCTCAATTTTTTGTAAAATTTTTCAATTAAAAATTTAATATTCAAGAAATATAATTAATTAAAACTAAATATAATATTATTTTGGTCCTTCGAGCCGGATTTTTGTTTTCTAAGAAATTTGTTATCACCATCAGCAACTGTCAAACGCCATATTGTAAATCACATTTACAATAGTGCCGTTAATATCAATGTACCGTTTTAATGTTAATTTAATTTAATGTTTGTTAGTTTGGTAGTGTTAATTATTCGTTAATTTTGTCTTTTTTATACATATTTTATATTTATTATAGTTTTATAGTATGACAAATAATCATATTATTAATTTTTAATTTTAATGACAAACGGCTTCAATTTTTAATATCGAACGCCTGAGGAAGGAAACACTTTGTTTAATTATTTAAATATAACGTTTCGAAACGTCGCAAGATAATCACTTGAAGTAGTTTTATTTCCCCTGTTCTCCACTAAGAAGGATTTTCTACAACTGTGTTCGAATAGTAATCTCCAGTTATTGTTTTACCCTTATCCAAAAATCAATCATGATTACTCCATGGCAATCCCAAAAACTGAAGCAAGAACTTTTCCAGCAGATTTTGGACACGAAACTTCTTAGGTCTTGGAGAACCAGAGTGTCGCCATTCCATCGATTGTTTCTTTGTTTCTGGATCGTAGAAATGTACCCAAGTCTCATCCATAGTAACAATTCGGTTTAAGAAGTCTACATCGTTTTCAAATCGAGCACAGATCGAACGTGATGCTTCTACCATTGCACGTTTTTTGTCAACATTCAAATCCATTTTGCAGCAATTTTTCTCATGTCCAATTTGACGTGAACCATATGATGAACGCGTTTGTATGAAATATTCAGTGCTTCAGATATCCGTTTTAGCCCAATTCGACGGTCTGATAAAATCATGTCATGAACTGCATCGATATTTTCGGGGGACTGACACAGACACTGGCCTTCCTGATCGGTCATCATCTTCAATGGAAAATTTACCTCTTTTTGAAGCTTGCATTCCAATTTTGACGGTCGCATACGAAGGACATTGATCACCAGGGTATTAAGCATATCTTCGTAAATCTGCTTACCTCTTAACCCTTTTAAATACAGGTACTTGATGATGGCTCGATACTCCAATTTTTCGATTTTCACAATTTCGGTGGACATCTTTTCTCATTTAATTTATTGCGTGACTCTGGTTTACTTTTTTGACGTCAAACTTTACACTGACACTTCTAATAAGTTATTGTTTGTTGCTATGGTAACGCAATATTTTGTTTATGCAAGGAACTGGTCTAGGCTAACTAGATATCAATACATTCTTGTAGAACTTGCACAAACGTCCTCGTTTCAAACTGAATACTCGTTACTTTCCAAAAGTTAACAATTAACTTCCACTTCATTAAGATTTTTAATCGTTTTTTCCGATGTTGCCTTTGAAGCAGTCATCTATGATTTTGTCCGGCAAACACCGTTTATCCCTATTAATTCTTGAATCGGAACACCTCCGTTTGTTGCATGCTGAACCTCAATTAACTCTCTTTTCTTCGTGTGCTCGGTATTGGATCACTTCTGGTCGATCCCTCTCTTAAAAACCCTTTTCGCAGCTGTGTGAAGTGTTTTCGAGTTAATCCGAATTTTAACTGCCCTCCTATGGGAGTCTTGCCACCAGTTCGCCTAAATTACGTTTACCCGTTTTCGTTTCGTTTCCGGGTCCTATTTTAATTAAAGATCGTAAACATCGTTGTAAAACTAAACTTAAGAGGCCTCCACACCCAGTGAGTTTTTACTTTACACATAACTCGAAAGTATTCCATATATTTAAACGCAGTTTTCAGCATTCTATTAAGCAATATTTACTTAATCGTGAATGCTATCGAATTTTTAACAACAAAATATATTTTAAGAAAAAATAAAAATCTGGGATTTATGTTATCTTCCACCAAAGCAGATATGTATTGCAGTTTACTATATTAATTACAGCCTTATTCAAATTAAACACAATCATTTAGGTGAAAAACTAAAAAACAGCTTATGCCGTGCCTCCGTATGTAGTAAAATTCGGAACTTACACACTTCACCTTCAATATCATCGCATTGACAATCGTTGCAAATAAAGCACGTGAATTCGTCACCCGTTGTTGAGACTTTGTGATTAGTTTGTTTATGTGTTGTGGATCCGTTTTTTTTTCGGGATTAAAGTTTAGGAAAATAATTTTTTGTGTAAATTAGACTTTACCGATTGTTTAACCAAGTAATTAAGACCTTTTAAGTGCCTTGCAATACATTGTTCTTGTGTAATTGTGAAGTGAAATTGCAAGACTGCTAAATAATGTGTCGCATAAAGGAAAGCCAAGAGGCCCATGGTCGAAAGAAATTATATCCTTCTTCACGTAGGCGAAATCGTCGAAATGCTGCTCTTAAGTAACAACTTAGTTACAGAAGACGTTTAGTACATCAACAACCATTAGTAGAAGTAGAATTGGGTAATAATATATTAAATTATGGTTTAGATAAACGTAGTAATAATCACCCGTTGTTAAATTGTGATCTTGTAAACGATACTTCAAATTTATTACCCCACATCTTATGAAATAATTCCCAAACCGAAATTTTGGCACCCCTTTTTTTCACTTTTTCCGACGAATTAGAAAACCATCCGTCCGATTTTTAAGAAACTTTGTTCATGGGCCTTATTTATGTAGCCAAAAGGGTCGGTAACACCGGTTTTCGAATTTTCAAAATATTTAGAAAAATATTCATTTTACACATTTTGTTTCAAATAAAAATTGTTTATAATTTAATTATACAAAACTTTTGTTTCAATTATTTTTAATCTGATAAGTGATTATTGAGATATAACAATCGCGTGAGACTAATTATTGTAACAATATCTCCACAATATCAATTTTACAAAAAATGTTTAGGGAGAAAAGTTCTTGGAAATTCTATTGTCTGTAGCTTTTGTTTGAACCATTTTTTTCTAAAATGCAATTTTATTTTCGCTTATAGGTGCGATGTGGAGTTCTGCGGTAAACGCTTGTTTATATTACACTTTAGTCCTGCAATCAATCTCGAAGGCAGACGTGTTGTTGACGTAGCATATTTGCTGAAACAAATATGTGAAATGCCAAAACACAGTTTGTTTGGATGTAACATCTTTGACGTTCCCCCACCACTACACTTTCTAAGACAGAGTAAACACCTAAACAAAAAAAATCTGAAATATTCCAGTCTTTACTACGGCAACATATTTATATTTGCATATTTTTTTGGAGAAAGAGCCAATTTTATGATCGGCGATAACAGTTTCGCCTCCTAGCGGCCATCTTACAAACTTGAAAATAATTTCCTGCGATTTCACGTAGTCGATTTACTTATTAACTATTTTTTTTCAATATTGTCAGATTTATAATTCCTGAGATATAGCCGGCGTCCATTCTTAGTTGGCCACCCGGTACAATAACAGGCATGTATCCAATTAAAGAATTACGAGAAGTATCATGAAAATATCGTACATGACCCTACACTAAAGTGTACGATAAGAGCTCGTATTGAAGAAAGGGCAATAGCACAAAAATTAGGCGAAGTTAGTAATGATGGTATACCATTTGTAACAGTAGTTGCTGACGGTGCATATCCCAAACGTTCATATAATCCAGCTTTGGGAGTAGTAAGCCTCTTGGCTTGAGTTATAAAATGCCGAGTCCTATTCCTTGAGTATATGTTTTAAAAACTGCAATTCTACATCAACAAGCATGGAATCTGATATAATAGTGCAAGAATTAAAAGAAAGCATTCAAATACATGGAGTGAGATTTTTGTATCTAGTCGGAGATGGTGATAGTAGTGTTATTAGTGCGAAAAATACAATGCAGGAATCATCTTGTGGGAAAGTTTATAAGTGCGATTTGTAAGTTTTATTTTAAACAAGTTTTTTAGGCCGTAAAAGAAGCAATTTCGAAAATTTATCAGTCTTATCGTCATTAAGGAAAGTGGTAGGAGATAATTTCAGTCGACTAGGAGCTGTTGTAACAAAAGCAGTCATATTTAGAAACAGCGAAAATAATTCTTTTGCAAAAAATGTTGCCTCACTTACCAAAGATTTGACAAATGTTGCATCGCATGTGTTCGGTGAGCATAAACTTTGCGACGAATTAGGATACTTCAAATGTGCGAGGAAGAATGTAGAAAAAAATTATGTGCCAGAAATGCAGGACTGTGGACTGTATGATGATATCCAAGTTTCTTTTAAGCCCTTAGTGTATCATATTTCCAGTCAAATTAGAAATATGGATAATAATCAACCTGAGCAAATTGCAAATTTGTAGGAGGTAAAAGAATAAACTTTTCTTTGAAAGGGTGTTACCAGGCACGTTGCGAAACTGCTGCTGTTTTGTATAATACTTCGGGAGATTATCATCGTGTATTGGAAAAAAGCATCACGAAGGAGAAGGAGAAGGAAAGAAGAATGCATTATTGCGTAAGAAAAAATAAAGTTAAACAGCAATTATTTCACAAAAAACATTTGGCCCGCCCGATGAAGATTATGGTCTAGAAATAGTCAAACCTGATTTGTTACCAGAACAATTTCAACGAAAAAAGTAAAGTTTTTTGCAGAATTAAAAAAGAACAAAGACAAAGACAACGAGGGCCAAGGTGAAATCCCATATGGAGACAAGAAAGGTCTATACATTCACTGCATCAAACTTTGCAACATCTTGTAAAAATAAGGATATTCCAAATTTCTTGGTAATGAAGCCACAAAGTCTGGAACAGAACATGAACCTCTTGCGATAAAATCATTTCAAGACCAATATGATGTTTGTGTTTCCCAATGTAGATTTTTCATTGATTTGAACACTATATCTTGGAAACTTCACCAGATGTTTTAGTTGGTGAAAAGATATCGCCGAAATTAAATGCCCATCATCAATATGAGTCCACTAAAGGAATTGTAAATAAAAAAATCACATTTGCAACTATTGATGATAAGGGAAACTTGCACTTAAAGTACAACCATAACTACTATCATCAGGTGCAATTAAACATAATTAATGGAGAGTATTATTACTTCGTGGAGTGGTCTTCGTTTGGAATGTTAGTTGAAAAAGTTTCTATTCCAATATTTTATTATGAGGGTATCTTACCTGAAATTATTGACCCGCGATTTCCGAGGGGTTTGAAAATTAGGAATCCAGAAAAAATAACTAGTAGTTTTGGCTGAACAACCTAATCCTAAACACTAAATTTTCTATCAACAAAAATAAAGAACTCAACAATATGAAGAATTATAGACCAACTTAGATTATAAGTTTTTGAAATGTTCCTGTACAAGATCATATGAAGAGTTGACAGGAAAAACGATGAAAATATCAAATTAATAAAAATTGCATTATAGCATGTATCTGAAAAAGTAGAAGTGTCCCAATATCATATGATTCATATCGAAAAAATTTTATTAATAATTACAACATCTCTTTTGGCTATCGGCGATCTGCCAGGTGTAGAACGTGCAATGAATACGCATCACAATTCTAAAAAACAAAAAGTACTGAACTTACACTCGAGTGCTCTCACTACTGAAGAGTACAAAACGGACTAAACAGCTGTCGAGTGATTGTCGGCGTTTGTTCGCAATTGTACAATCTATAGCGAATTTAGATCATAATGACAATAATAATTCAGAAATCGACTTTAGTAACTGCTTACGTATCTGCCAACAATAGTATATTATGCTTACTAGGAGTAGAACGCATTCTTTTGTGTTGAGCGAAGGTATTGCGGCCGAAGCGCAGCTGAGGCCGCAAAATACTTGCGAAACACAAAAAGGCGTCCGACTCCGTGTAGCATATACTATTTTTCTTCAAGCGTAAAACCAAATTCTTGAAGTAATTGAGGTGGTTTTAGAATGAATAGGCAACAGCGTTAACTCAACTTTACAACTGTCAAACATGACTGTCTTAACAACATTATTTTTGTTGTGTGTATTAACACGGTTTGTAAAAGGAAAATTTTTGTATTAATTTGTAGAGTAAGAAAGAAAGCTATAATTATTTAACAATACAACAATAATAATAATTAACTCTTATTTCAGATGAAAACTTAAAACAAACATTCTTTTGTAGTAACTATATAGTGGAAAAAATACCTATTTTTTATTTATAATAATATTAAAGGTACAATTTTTGTAATGTCGAGTTAATAATATTTAATCCACTACTTGCTGTTTTAGAAATGACATTGACGTCATTATAGTCGTGATGGATTTCATATTCACTTGACTGGGATATGCTCGATGTTGCGGTGGAAGTACTAGGCCTGTTAAGATCACCTGATGTTACGGTAGATGTGTTACCTTCATCGCACCCTAATATTCTATTGGCAATTTCACGTTTGTTTGAAAGGGAGTCTTCGATGTATCCCTCAGCTACATTGTTAGATTTCCATCCACCGTGTCTTTTAGAGTGGTAATGTCTCCACCATTGTCAACTAACAATGTAGCTGAGGTTCGTCGCAGTGTATGACCAGTGTATTCCTCTGGATTAGGTAGTTTTTAAAAAGTTGCCACTTGTTTTGGTATACCTGAAATTTTATGTATCCCCATAACGACACGGTGGCATCTACCATTTTGGTATTTTAAAAAGAATCTTGTTATGTTGATGTCATTAGGTCGAAGTGTCATATATTGTCTACATAAATTTAAATAAAATCTCCAACTATGGTAAATGTCCGTGACTTATTCGTTTTAGTATTAGGAATTTTTACTAGTATTATACGTTCCAGGTCTTCGATATCCTGTATTCTTAAATTGACTAGTTCGTCGCAACGACATGCCCCACTAACTCCGAATATTAATACGATCTAAGAAAATAGTATCTACTTTAGCGATTGAAAAAGTTATATTTGAAATTACCTTCATGGCCAAATATTCATTGTTTGGCGCATTTTGTAAAAAGTTATTAAAATGTTCTTTTGAGAAAACTTTTGCTTTTTGGTTGATACCCATCAGCTTGGCGCTTCAAGAAGGAAATTAATTTTGCGTAATTTTTTAAGTTTATTGTTTAATATTTAATTGGCACTTTAGCATGGAATATTGTGCCCATAATGACGAACTTTTCATAGTTTCCGCCAAATGGGAAAAATACGCTAACATAACATTTTCTGTGTAATTGATTATATTATTTTCTTGCGCCTATTTCAAAATTTATTGTAAGCAAAATCATATATTTTGCGCGATTTGTTTTATTTTAGGTGGAGTTCCTTCAATTTGCGACATTTTTAAAAGTTTAAATTTTAAATGGCGTTTCTGCTTAAAAGTGCTAATACCTCTACCGGCAAACTAAGTTACTAATTGAGCGTAAAAAATAATAATATTATTGTACGCCGTAAAAATAATGTAGTCGTTCTATATATTCAATGCGGTATAGTAAAATTCATATTTTAGCACGCTTGAAGAAAAAAGTTGTTTTAGTACAGATCTCTTTTCGGACGTGCTACGATAGCATGGGACGGAACTAGATGTCGCATCATCTTATATAAATGGTGTGTTTCTACAAGGTATACTTTTTTTATATCAACAAAACAAACTACACAGTACCTTATTATCAAGGTTTTTGCTTAGCAAAAAAAAATGATAGAACACATGTCACAATAATTTGCTCCAAACCAAATTAATGAATAACAAACAAATATCCAAATTGTTATTTTTTAGTCGATTCGTAAAATATGACTACTAAAATTTTACTATTATTTATTCATTTCATAGCTGTTTTCCGTACTAAATATAAAAGAAATGCTGATTATGTAATCTAAAATATAATCTAAAAGAAAAGCGATTTTTGAGAAGCACAGTAATGTTTTGGTAACTGCTCTGTCGTATGCAAAAAATTATTTAATTTTGGTAACCACCTTGTTTGGTCTTTGAGCCGAAAAAAATTAAATTCTTTGAACAGCAATATTTAATAATCCGAACGCCGAATGTTTTTGAATACGTCGACAAAAAAATTAAAACTAACTCGACTTTAGTAGAATAAAAGTGTAACAAAATATGTGTAGATAACAACCAGCATACAAAAACGGAACAAAATCCGTCGAACCGTTCTAGAGTTATTCCCAATATACAATATTTTTTTGGAAAGTTTGACGCCCTCTGGCGCCCTTATGGTGCACTTTTGGTTATAGGTAAATTGTTGTCAAACCGTCTATTTTGAGCCAGAGAACCTCTGATAATGCCATGTACACATTTTTCAGAAACACCCTGTATAGAACCATTGAATTTTCTTTATTCAATAATAGAACCAAGAAGTAGCACAATAAACCCATTAACCTACTCTAAATGTGTTTCAAGAAACAGAGTTTATGGGATGCAAATAGCTAATGCTAAGCGAGAGCTTTAGTGCTATGAACCAAATTCACAAGAATAAGAAGATTTAAACGTTTTCACTTTTAATAAGAAAATTCAAGCGATGTTCCATAATTAACAAATAAAATAGAATCAAATTGAAAATTGGAGTCTACCGCTAATGAAACTAAGTGTAAGAGTGAAATCTGACCAAAAAAGAATTAAAAATTTTATTTCATCAATGTACGAAATTACCTAAGCAATAAATTCAAAATAAAAACAAACATTCACATACCAGCAGTATTTCCATGTTCTTTGATGGTTTCAAAATCGGTTTCCAACCCTATGTACCCGTACTGAAATAGTTCTTCCACACAAGCTAGACCGCATGGATGGGGAACCTTCTGGTAATAAGTTAACAACCAAGGATGATGAGGACCAGCTTGAAACAACATCTCTTTACCACCAACACCAATTGCTTCCAAATTTATAAACATTCTAACTTCTTTAGCCCATTTATGTTGAGTTATAAACCCATGAGAAGCTTGCAAAAGCAACTCTTCAGCTCCATTAAAAAGAAATATTATGTTATGCTCATATTGTTGAGTGGATCAAGAGAGTTTTCTTAAAATCTCGAGCATAACTACACAATTAATTGCATTATCACTTGCACCTAACATAACAAACACTAATAAAGTTTCCAAAAGTCAAAATAATTACTGACCTGATGTTCCGGGAACAGTATCAAAATGCGCGTTAATAAGTAATGAATTCCTAGAATTATTGCTGGAATACAATTTAACAATTACATTTTGAACTTTATCGTAGGCGAGTACATTGCCAATGTCTACAAGGTATGAACCAGACACTACTTGTACGTCTACTTCAATTTTATGTACAGGATTTGCATTTTTTTGTATAAGACCTAATTTCTGCTGTAGAAGATCAACTGTAACTACTTCGTTTTCGTAACTACCTATAATTCTAGGTCCAATTTCTGAAAATTCCTTTAAGTCCTCTTGCGCCCTTTCTCCTATGAAAGCACCCAGATGATCTTTCTGCAAAACCATATTAACGTATTAAAGTTTAATTAAACACACATTTGATACCTCATCAATTATATTTAAAGCTGTTGGAAGAACACCGTCAATTAGATACACTATTCCATACAAACTGAATATAAAAATAATGAATATGATTGCAATACTTGGTGGTACAGTATGACGACTAGCTGCATAATCTTCCGAAGGATCAGCACCACCTTGCATCGCAGTTTTCTTAATTTTGATCAAATAAACGTATTTGAGAACGAAAAATAACGAGCTAAGCTACGTCTACCTGACCTGGGAAATGGGAATTGACAGAAATCAGATAAAAGCAAAACCAGTGTCCCCCAAAATTTAGGGTCCACGTTGAACTACAAGGAAAGTTCAAGAACAGGCAATCAATACAGCTAGAGTTTTAATGCCTTTGGTCTACTTTCAAAAGTAAACAGCTTATCAATATTTGAAGTGGGTTCGCACGAAAACATTAATGCAGGTGTATTTGCAGATAATGAAATTAGTTATGTTTTACGTGAACTACAAAAACTCCTAAAGTTCTTTCTTGTTTGTCCAACGAATGCAGTAAAATGAATTACACAACTCATAACTTAAATTATTTTTATTGTGACTCATCACTTTATATATTTATTAGAATCGAAGTTAAAATTGTTAAATAATTCTTTACTGTAATTTATTAACAATTAATAATTTCTAAAACAAGATAAATTCATAAATAAAGAGGTGTTATATATGAGGATGGAACTTATTTTAGTGCCGCTGGTTTATCGTCGGGAGGTTTCATCGTGGCCGTTTCATCGCCGGACGTTATATCTGATAGATATCGGTCAAGCGATATTATTATATTTGAATTTCGCGGTTGTTAATATTATAATAATTTATATTTATTTGAAAAAAAGATTGAATGTGACAAATGAACTAAACTTTAATGATGACAATTTAATTATGAAAATATATATGTTTATATTTCGTTAATATATTTATTTTTCACTTGTATATTATTGATTGTTTTCGTCTGTGATACATGCTCTATAAACCTGTTCATTACGCCCTAGGGCCGTAATAAGCGGGCATAATGACTACGCCCGCTAATGCTAACAAAAATAAAAACACAGCAATTTAGAAATCTTTTTTAATGCTCATAAGTAAGCTCATTTTTGATCCTTAAAATTAAAAATACAATTGGAAAATGATCCATTAAATTGGATATTGCCTTCAAGCAAAGAGTTCTCAGGTCTAGTGAACGAAGACATATTCACAACATTGTTGGAGGTTTCACCTTCCGTTTCCTTGGCTCCGGCAATCATCCTGGCAATTTTGTTCTTGGACGCGATACTGTCTTCTATGTACCCAGATGCCACTGCATCACTCTTCTATTTACCATATCTCTTTAATGTCAACATGTCAGCACCAGCATCCACCAGCAGAGTTGCCGATGTACGGCGCAGGCAATGTCCTGTGTACTGTCTCGCATCTGCATAACCCAGATACAGTATCCGCCAAAATAAACAGTACCGAAAATAAAAATAAATATGAACGAAAATAATGCTCTACCAAAAAACTTTTCTTCCGTTGTTAGAAGCATTTTTAAATCAAATATAACTGCAGCGTACTATTAATATATCAACTAATGACAATTAAGTCAAATATGACAAATCCATATTACATAAACAACTCCACAGCACTTTCTGTTTCGGTACTATTTATTTTGGCGGTTACCGTACTTTGCCACTTTTGAAGGTATACTCCCGAACGTGTTTTTGCCAACTGGTTGGGCCGTACATCTCCCATTCCGGTAGCACAAAAAAAAGCGCCGCTCCTTTAGGCCTTTTGGACGCAATGTTGCATATTTCCTATATATTTGCAAGGCACTCATTTCGTTTTCCTCGACAATATTAAAACTTTTTTAACCGCCAGTCTTTGTGTATTGAATTTTTATCACTACAACGGCTCCTCGGTCGTCTATATTGTCTATAGTTAACCTTACCAACTCGTCCTTTCGCAATCCACCGAACACGCCCATCACCAGAACAACCTATAACATAATCATCAACATCATTCAGTTAAATGTAAAATTCGTGCCGTGTTTACATACTTTTTCCAAAAGGTACATGTCGTTTGAAGCATCCTTGAAAAATTATAAGACGTCTTCGCGTGTTAAAATTTTAGACTTTCTCGGAATGTATCCTTTTGAAGTTTGCTTCAGGAATGCCTCCAGCCGGTTGAACTTTCCTATGTCTAGTTTGTTGTATACTAATAATGTGGCCTTCAACATAGAGTATTTAAACCATAAGGAATTCGGGGTAAATAATTTTGACTAAAATATATACCATTAATACGATTAATAAAAATCAACTAAAAATACGTACCAATTCCTGAAATACCCCATTAAAACTGTTTCACTGACAGTTGTGACAGAATTTTTCTTTTTCCAGTCTTCAAATTTCTGGAGCTCTCTCTCGTACAGTGGCCGTGACTTTTTAGGAAGCAACTCCCCATCAGCTTTTAACGATCTTTTGTACACTTTTTCCGAAATTTCGCTGTCCATTTCACGCGAGGTTTTATAATTTTATTTTTAAAATAAACAAACAAATTGTCATAGATACAAAACAAAGTACACAGACAAAGCAGCCGCGTTTCATTCACATGAAATGTTTGCAAGTATTTTACCAATGAATTTTCATATTTCAAGTTAAAAATAAAACGTTATATGAACCGCGGGCATAATCGATGTTTATAAATGTCGGGCAAATTACAAAACCTCGGGCCAGAGGCCCTCGGATTTGTAAACTATTGCCCTCGAATATAAACATATTGATTATGCCCTTGATACATAAATAACTATTATTAAATGAAGTGTTGTGAAAATTTTAAGCGTCGTGAGTTTAAGAGAAAGCTTAGTTAACGGACATCATTTTGGTCGCCAACGTGAAGCAATTTATTGGATTTTCACAAATAAAGTTTTGGAGATTATTTTATATGTAATGGAGGCAGCAACAAGAGATATTCATTTGCTAATGTCACATATTGAAAGAGTGCAAATTGAGATAAATGGCTTGCTGTTAAGGAATACTAAAGATACAGTTGAACTTCGTAAGATTAAATATGAATAAAATTTACTAAAAAATGTGAAAGGTTGATTTTTTGATGACTCACGTGTTTTATTTGCCTCGGCTGGGAAATATTTAGATTTAATTTTAAAACAGAAAGGTCTTGACAAGATTGTACTTGATAAACAGTACAAAGGTGAATATGACTTTATGGAAGAGAGCTGAGAGATATAGACACTGGTTGAGTCATGCTTACCTGATGATGTTCTTAGGGCTTGGCAGAGGCAATATACAGATGCTAATGATGATAATGTGACTGATTTAGAGAAGTTGATGCCATTTATTGAAAAAGACGTGAATGCGGAAGAAATAATTAAGCTTGCACGTTCAGGTTTTGATTACATATTAGAAGATAAGTCAGAAACACCTACTAGGCTGAAATATGAAGTTAAGGAGCTGCCTACAGCTGCTACTTTGATTGATGTAAACAGAAAAAAATCCGTCAGGTACAGAACGTAGATCGTTTTCTTGTATATTTTGTATCCAAGTCACATGCAAACCAAGACTGTTTTCATGCTTTCAAGATAAATCTAGAAGAACGCAGAAATATATTACTTGGCAAGGGCGACTGTTTTTCTTGTTTACGTACAGGACATAGAAGCCAGAAGTGTTAGGTTGCACCAAAGTGTGTTGTTTGTGGTGGCCGCTATTTTCCAGTTATTTGTAGCAGAGTAAGAACTCAGACAAGTGACACAAATAACAGGACAGATTCTGCACTTGTATCACAAACCTTGGTTAGTTATGTAACAGAGGATGTCTATCTGCAAACTTTGTTGGTTAATGTATACAATGGAAGTTAGAGAATTTTAGTAAGAGCCATTATTGACACTGCTTCTCAGAGATCATATGTGAGTAACAGAATTATTCGAACTTTGACTTTGCTTATGATTAGTGATGGTTTATTTGGTGGATCAACTACTGAACTTCCTTATACACGTCACAGATTATACATTAGTAGTCAGGATGAAAAGAATTATTATGATTTTGTAGTTACGAATCAAGAAAAAATTTGTAATGATGTTCCTACTTTACCTATTGATATTTTTGAAGAGTTAATAGAAAGATGCCTGCATTGCAAAGACATGATGCATTTTCTGAAATTGAAATTCTTATTAGTGCTGACGTATGTGGCTAATTACTTACCGGTAAGAACCGATCACTACAAAAACATCTTATTGCTGTTGAAACTAAGATAGGCTAGACCATTATGGGACGTAATGAAAGTGACGTTAACGCATCTTCTGAAGTTCAAACTTACTTGTCGTTATTTATTCAAGATTCATCAATCAGTAATTTGTGGAAATGAGATTTAATGGGAATTTCAGATCCTGTAGAAGTTCGTACCGTAGAACAGGCAGAAAAAGAGACTGTTTTGAAGTTTCAAGAGACGGCGAAAAGAACAGCTGAGGGAAATATAGTATTCGGCTTCCTTGGCGTTTTCAACCGGGTAATCTGCCAGATAATCACGAATTAACAATGAAGCGACAGAGTAGTGCAAGAGATAAGATTATGCATGATAATATTATGAACACATACCTAGAAGTTTTCAGTGCCTGGGAATTGAATAATATCATAGAGAAGGTTCCAATTATTGAATTTGATAGTTGACCAAGATATTATTTGTGTCATCGCCTGGTGATTAAAGCAAGCAGCGCAACCACTAAGATCAGGCCAGTATTTGACGTGTCAGCAAAGCTAAAAGGAAGATTGTCGCTCAATGATTGTTTGAAAAGGGGTCTAAACTTAATCTCACGAATTACAGATATCCTTGACGGATTTCGTCCATGATCTATTGGAATAATTTCAGACATTGAGCGTGCTTTCTGAGAAATAGAAATTGAGCCTGTAGTCCGCGATTTTCTACGGTTTCTTTCACCAATGATTGATGAGGTAATTTATAGATATTGTAGGGTAGTTTTTGATGTCACATCGTCTCCATTTTTACTTGGAGCCGTCATTCAGTATCATTTAGACCAAGTAGAGGAACCCTACCGTGAAACAGCGAATAAATTAATGAAATCATTTTATGTGTTAATAATGTTAATAATATTTGTGAATTCGATAAATTTCGAAACGAATCAGTTCATATCATGGAAACAGCAAAATTTAATTTACGATGCTGGGAAACGAATTGTTTAGACTGAGATTTGAAGTTTGGGGGTGAAACCTCAGTACTCGGACTTTAAGATGCGTAATTAATGAAAAACGCGCTGACAGAAAAGATTACGAAAAGATTCATTTTGTCCGAAATTCAAAAAATGTATGATCGTATTGGATATTTATGTGCGATAACTGTACAGCCAAAGAAGATTCTCCAACGATTATGCGAATTAAAATTGGGATGGGATGATGACGTTTCGGAGGACTTCTGTAACGAATATTTAAGATGGTTGGAACAGTTCAAATTTTTACCCGAACTGAGAATTCTAAGATACATAGGTGTTATGAAGGAAGATGCGACTTTACATTGTTTTCTTTGACGCATGCCAAGAACCCTATGATGGTGTGTTTGTAACAACTATGGACGAATTTGGAAAGATTTCTGTGAATTTGGTTAGAGCTAAAAGTCGTGTTAGTCCGATTAAGAAAACTACAATTCCTCGAGTTGAACTTTTATCATGTACTATTGGAGCTCGACTTACATAATCTACTCGAAAAGCTATTGAAAAGAAGACATTGTAACTTACTAAAATTATACTGATTCATTGGCAGCACTTTGTTGGATTAAAAATGACGAACCATGGAAGACTTTGTTTACCACAGAGTGCAGGAGACCCAACCGATTTGACCTATTTAATCAAGTTATTTATGTTTTTGGGACTAGTTAGCAGGATCCCAAAGGTGGGGAGTAATGGTTAATATCGGCCAAGCGGTATTGTTATTATATTTGAATTTCGCGGTTGTTAATTTTATAATAATAAATTTATATTTGTGTATGTGACAAATGAACTAAATTTTAATTATGAAAATATGTTTATATTTCGTTAATATATTTATTAAATGAAGTGTTGTGAAAATTTTAAGCGCCTTCAGTTTAAGAGAAAGCTGTGTTAACGGTAATATCGCCGTTTAATGACCGTACGTTTTGTCACCTCCCTTTTTGATCACATTTTGAAATAATCATTCTATTTTTGTGATAACAGGAACTATATTATTTAGTAAAACACCAACTTCTTATTTTCATTACAGTAGTATGAATGTATTCATACAACCTATGGAGGGATTTTTCGATTTGCATACAAATCGTTCGTCGATTATTGATTCAATTTGGTTGTTTTTTTTGTGCGCGTACTTATTATATTTTTTTATATTTACCCCTCATAAAAATCAGTTTGCTAATTTTTACTGTGTCTCTTTGCAGCATAATGTTATATCATTGATTGTAAAATAATCAATGGTTATATACACAAAAAACAAGCGCACAGTGCGGCGTCACAGAATTCTACAGAGTTATCAATACTTATACAGGAAAAAAAACCTTTAAATAATACCTAAAGCTATTAATCCTATTAACAATGCGTGAATCACAAAAATTTTACCTGCTTTTGTTGTAATGTCTTTGAAATTTTATGTTTACAGAAAATGTATTTTCCCTTTAGACTAAATTAAAATTAATAGTATAATTTACTATAGGAGATGAAAGTTCCGTTTTTTTCGTGAGAGAGAAATTTGCTCATGCGAGAGATATCGAATGATAAATCTTCCGAACGAAAAAACCGGATACATCTAGAATAAACAGTCGATTAGGATCGAATTACACTCTTCAACGGTATTAAGTGGTCAGTTATGTTGAGGTTTCCTCCAAACATTTTTTAATCATTGTGAATTTCATCTGAGACCCCTTCTAGGTGAAGGTGGAAGCACAAAAACAACTCAAATTGTTGCAATTCTAACAATCTATCTGAGTTGTTTTTGTGTTGTGAAAAATAGTTGTGTAGAGTTTGAATATGCGTAGGTAAGCATTTGCTAATGAGCGAAAACATTGTAGGCGCTCGGCACATATTTGGGTAATATTCTTTATTCAATGGTAATATGCTATAATCAGTGTAATACATCACGGACGTAGATCCTTAATTGCAGCATCATACCCGTTAAATTTAATTATTAAGCATACATTTACTTTTGATCCATTAACATTTTATCATTTGGTAGAATTACTCTGATTGACCTGAGTCTATCAAAATTGTAGATAATAATTTTATAACCGTTATACCCTGCTCAAAAATTAAAAGGTTGTGCAACCAATATTTTCCTGAATATATACATAGTCACAACAAAACAAATATATTAGGGTTACATGACCTCAATGGACTATTTCAGCGCCGAAAATGAAGAACTTTAAACAAATATTAAACTGTGCCGGCAATTCCTTAATGTTTCGAAGGTACACTATTCTTTTTTCTCGAATATCGCTTTTCTCGATTAAAATTCTTCTGTTATCCACCTAAAGTTTTTTAAGAATTATTCTCAGCAATTTCTCTAAACCACTCCACCTAAAAATCTTCCATTAATTTACGGCGTAAGGATTTAACGGACTTAACTTTCGGTTTATGGACGTTGATTAGATATTTTCAAATTTTAAGTATTCGCCAGAATTATCATTTATTATAAATCAAATCATTAATCATTCTTTCCTGAAATTGTCATTAACACTTGTTGTTTGAAAATAAATAATATGAATGTTTTTTAAAAAATTTCAAAGTGTTATTTATTCATACAATACATACCATCATATTTGGTATTTGGGACTTGGTAATTTGGTGCAAGTCTAATTACAATCGAATATTCAATTCGATTTGGTAATTGCAATTACCAAATTATAAAACACATTCTAGTCTAATTGCGAATTTTAAACATTTGAAGAGACTTAATTGCGATCGAATTATTTGTTATTATGTTTGATCGTGATTATCGAACAACGAAGCGGAGTTTGTCGTCTCTATTTACAAAAATAAAATTAAACGTACAGATTAAGCACTGGTTAACCGAATAATCAATACGTAATGCACTTACAATTAAAAAAGAAATAAGACGTCATAATAAATATATTAAAGAACTAGTTTCAGAAGACGCATATAAAACGATTACAGTTGAAAGTACGAGTTGCTAAAATGCCTTCTGAAACAAATTCTTTATACAAATCAAATTTATTTGTCTCTTTTAAAATAACAAAGTGATTCGGTTCTTTCACAAACTTTTTAAACCTAAAACTAAATACGAAATTTAACTAAAAAAACCTTAACAATCATTTTCTTTTTATCCATATTTGATTCCATCCATTATTAAATCGTTGTATTTGTCGTTATATCTTCCTTGTCTAATCTTCGTTCTTCCCTCCTGCACCCTCTGGTTTTGTTTTGTCTTTTTTTACTATCTTTTCTTTCATCTTTCTTCCTTCACCTCTTAGCTTATTTCACTTTTTGTTCCTCTATCTCTTTCTAACATATGTACAGCATTTTATTCTCTTTTCTGTTTTCCATCTTTTCCTTCAGTTTCAATGCTCTATTTTCTGTTTGAATTATTAGGTATCCTGGTCTTTATTATCTAATCCTAAAGTCCACCTCTTTGAATAACTAATTCCTGTTTCCCTCTTCAACCTCCCATCCCTCTCTTTCTCTAAGCTTTCAGTATTTTTCTTTCCCTCCTCCATCACTTTCCTCCTCTCCAACACTTCCCTCATCCATTGTTTTCCTTTTTCCTTTCTCTGCTAGTAGTAACTTCCATTCCTTTTCCTCATGTCTTGTTCCCTGCATCCCTCTTCATATGTATTATTTTTCCCATTCATCCCCACACAACCTGCATAATCTCTCCTCATCACTCATCCAATATTTATTTTCATTTTCTTCATTACCCATTCTGAACCTTGCAATCATTCTTATTTCATTCATTCCTTTCCTTCTGTTATGTACTTTGGTGTGTTGTCTGTCATTATTTTTATGTATTTCTCGTTATATTTTCCTTCCATTATTTTTGCCCTTATTTCCTGCTTCTGAGTATCTTTATCTCTTGCAATTATTTCCTCTTCCATCTTTCTCCCCCCCACTCTTAATCTGTTCATCTCTTCTCTCGCGTATCCCACTCTTTCGTAGTATTTTCTTCTTTCTTATTCCCCATATTTTACCTTCTGTGTCTCGATCTCTTTCCAACATTCATATAGTATTTCATTTTCCTTCCTACTTTCCATTTTTCTTCATACCTTACTGCAATTCTTCCTGCTTGTATCCTTATTTTTTCTATTTCTAGCTCTTCTTCCACTATATACCCCGGTGTCTCCTTATCTAGTCCTAACGTCCACCTCCAGTATTTCTCCTGTATCTTCTCCAGCTCTTGCCATTCCCTCCAACCCCAAATCTCCGCTCCATACAGTACCATACTTCTTACCAACTTTTCAAACATCCATCTCCTTTTCTCTATATCTTTACCAAATATCCTTTCCCTAACCCCCATACTTGTCCTACTATTCTATTTCCTTTCATTTTAATTTCTTTTATATGGTCTCCATCTTTGTTATCGTATCTGATGTTGTAACCTAAGTATCTATACTTGTCTACTCTCTCTACCTCCTCCCCCCCACCACCATTTCACTTCCTTTCTTCTTCCTTTTCTTTTTAAATTCCATAATTTTTGTTTTACCGATATTTGCTGCTAGTTTTTCTTTTCCAGGTATTTCTTCATAAATTTAACTACTCCTCTCATCTCTTCTTCATTTCTCGCTATTGCCACAATGTCATCCGCGTATGCTAAAACCCATATCTTTTTCCTTCCTACTACTATTCCTCCTACTTGATCAAGATCACTAATGTATATCGAGAATAAGAATGGGCTTAGCGGACATCCCTGTTTTAGTCCTTTTCCGTCGTAAATTCTCTACCTAGCTTTCTCGCTACCCTCGTTCTACACCTTGTTTCTTCGTATATTTCCTCTATTGCATTTTTTATATCTCTGTTTATTCCTACCTCCTCCATCCTTTTCCATAATCCCCCTCTTTCCACCTTATCAAATGCCGCTTTAATGTCTAGGAATATTGCATACATTTTTCCTCCTATCTTTGCTAACTCTTTATTGATTATGTGCTTTAATATGTATATATTGTCTATCGTTCCTCTTCCTTTCCTAAATCCTGCTTGCCAATCCGGTATTATATTCTTTTCTTCTATTTTTTTTCCAATTTTTTCTAACTATTTCCGCATATATCTTATAGCCCGCATTCATTATACTCACTCCTCTATAGTTGTTCGCTTTCTTCCTATCTCCTCCTTGTAAATTGGGCATATTATTGCCTCTCTCCATTTTCTGGAAACCCTTCTCCTTTCCATATTCTCTCGAATACTTCTCTTACTTTTCTCTCATTCCTTCTCCGATCTACTTCCATTGTTCTCCTTGTATTCCATCCGTCCCTTCTGCTTTTCCTTTTTTTACTTTATTTATTGCTCTCTCCATTTCTTCTTTTTCTATTCCACCCTCTCTGTGTCTTATCCTTTTTTTCCAACTTCTTCATTTCTTGCTTTTTTTCACTCTCTCCTACTAACTTCTTACAGTGTTCTTCCCATTTTTCCTCATCTATATTTGCTTCCATCCTTCCTCCTTTTTTCCTCTTTTATTAATGAATTCCCATACCTGTCCTTCATTTTAATTTCTCTAATCTTTATCTCGTTTTGTTTTTATGTTCTTCTTTATTTTTGCACATATTCCCTTAAAATTTACTTTTAACCTTTTGTATTCATCTATCTCTATCTTTCCTTTTTCCATTTCCTTCTTCCTTTTCTTAATTCTTTTTCCCCTTCTCGCATTCTCCGTTCCACCAATCTTTTCTTTTCCCTAATTCTTGTTTTCTTAATCTATACTTTTTCTTTTCTGTTGCCATTTCCATCCTGGTTGTAATTCTCTCCATCTCTTCCTCCACCCCCTCCTTTAGTATTTACTTCCTCTTCCATTTCCTCTTTATATCTTTTTATACTCTCTTCAGTCCATACTTTCTTTTCTCTCCATACCTCTTCTTGTTCTTGTACCTCTTTCTCTCCCTCTTCCATCATGACTACTTCTAGCGGCTGATGGTCCGATTCTATCTCCTCTCCTATTCTTAGTGTTTCTATGTCCTCCTTACTTTTTCGTTTATAATCACAAAATCTATTACTGACTGGCCTCTTTCTCCTACATATGTAAATTTCCCTTTTCCTTCTTCTTCCAAATTTTCGTTCATTATTGTCCAACCTCTTTCTTCACATAGTTCTATCAAAATTTTTCCTTGTCCGTTTATTTTCTTATCCATTGATATCCTATTTCTTATCTCTCCATTTACCATTATTCCTCCCTCCTCTCCTATCCTAGCATTCAAATCTCCTCCTATAATCAACTTGCCTTCATCCCTTTCTTCTATTGCCTTTTCTATAATTGCTTTCGTTGTGTCCATTTTCTTTCCATATATCGTAAAAATATTATATTTTTCCCCTTTTTCCGTCTTTACTCTGATTTGAATCACCCCTCTACATTTTCTTCTTCTATTTCCCATTCTTTTATTACCCCCACTATTAGTCCTCCTTTCGCCCTTCCTTCCTCTCTTTTCTTTTTGCATACTGAATTTCCCATACATATTCTTTCGGCATCTTATCTTTCCATGTACTCCATTCTTTTTCCTCCATCCAAGTTTCTACTAAACCTACCATTTTAAAACCCTTTATATAGTTCCAAAAATCTACACCTTTGTTTTTATCCCTGCAATGCTCCAAAATAAGATCTTATTTTTCTCTTTGTTTTTACCCCCCCTTTTTCTCCCCTTTTTTTTCTTTGATAAATTATATAATGATATCTTTTAGACTTAATAAACTCAGCTTTAAATACAAAAATTCACCCCTTTCTTTTCAAACTGCTTCGAATTTCTCACCGTAATTGACTATTTGTTATTGAACGAACACTTAACTAATTACTATATCTATTTCGTACACCATTAAACAAAGTTTATCGTTTTAGAATGTCATAAACGTTAAAAACAACGATAACTTAAATACAGTTCTTTATCACTTTTTGTTTATATGCGTTATTCCCTATCACTACTTATCACTATCACACACGTTGTTGTCTATTTCCTATCGTAATTCCCGATAGATTCTATCTCATTAAAACTAAACTAAAACGTCTATTACTTACTTATAATTATTTATAGTTAATTTACACTTCTATCCCAAGAGCGAATTAAAATCACTTCCTTCCTTCGTGAACGCATACAACCGAATCCAAATACTATACTTTTCTTTATACTATTTTTTCTATTTTGGGCTTACCTCATTTTATTGCTCACCCTGTACATTAATTTTTTTCACTTTCACTTCCACCTAATTTTGAAACGCTCTGTATAGTTTAGTCGTGTAAGCGCGCAGATGTGGCTCAGATAAACGAAATATTCCGACGATTCAAAACATAGAGTGACATAACCTGTTTTCGCACGTGTGAAAAAAACACAATGAACGCAAATAAATTATATTGCATTTACGCTGGAACAGTTAGGGGTGCAATCGCACGTAAGTACTAAACATGAAAATTCATTATCATTCACCTTCGTTGTACAGACACAGAAACTAAACCCAACGAAGATATCAACTTCAACTTTGAAGATGGTGAGAAATCCGAAATAAGTTCTATGAAATGGGGTCGAGGAGAAGACGAAGTAATAGTCGGGCATAAAAATGGCGCGGTTAAACTGTATAACACATTAAACAATAAATACATTAAGAGGTTAAATAGTTTGAATGGAGAGAACGCTGTTACTGGAATTGGAACGGTGGACGATAAGATTATAATAGCTCGACGAAGTGGTCACATCAATATTTGGTCTGAAAAGAAGGTCATAACTTTCAATCAAAACCTGCAAGATGAAAGTACAGTTGAATATATGGTTCAAAATTTGAATAATTGCAATGTATTAGCTACTGGTGGAGAAAAGAATGATCTAAAATTATGGGATTTAGAAAAGCAGACCCTGTATTTAAAAGCTAAATCTGTATATTGTGTTTTTTTCAATAATTTTGTTTTGTAATTATCCACTTTTAGATGGGACACGATGAGTTAAATTTACCAATACCTACTTCCATACGTGGCATTTGTTTTTTCATGAATGAGAATAATTTAGTTAGTTGTGCAACTAAGGAAGGACATGTTTTGTTGTACGATGAGAGAAAGCAGAGGCGGCCTGTGGCTAAATTTGTAGAACCTAAAGCTAGCTATTCTGCAATTGCTTGCACTTATAAGGATAGGTATGTGATATTTTTATTGAAATTAGTTTATTTAGTGTTAGGAACATGAAATTCTACCATAATTTTAATTGTTGGTGGTTGAAATTCCATATGAAATATGAATCTTAAATTTGTCCTTCTATATTTCTTAGTGAATTTTCACTACTAGTTCTACATGCTTCATTATTTGTTAAATTAACATTTATATATCAAAACTAGTACATTCAGAATTGTATTTTTCTAACATGTGATTAATTTTTAGGCAATGTGTTGTGGGCACTACTCGTGGTTACATTCAACTGATTGATTTAAGAATGACTAAAAGATGCGTAAGGACTTATAAATCATTTACTGGAGGAGTAACTTGTTTAGTATGCGATGTAGCATCACCAATTGTGATAAGTTCAAGCTTGGATCGTTATTTACGTATCCATGATTTAGAAACGAAGGATTTACTGTATAAGGTAAAGTATTTAAAAATGATGGTAAAATGAGTATAAATTTTGGTTGTAGAAGTACATGAAACAAAGTCTAACTCAAGTTGTTATGAAACCTATATTTAAAGAGGAACCTAAAGAAGAAGCAAAAGATGACGATGTGAAGGTAAAAGATGATAAAGATTTCGATGAAGAATATGAAGCAATGTTTGACAGTATGGAAACAATTTCAGAAAAATCGAAGAAAAGGAAAAGCATTAATAAAGAAGGAAAAAATGTAAAGAAAAAGAAAATCAAAAGTTAATTACTTGAAAATAATAAAAAAACTACTTAGTAGAATGGTTTTTTATTAATATTAATTATACCTTCACAAACTTTTAGAAACCAAAAATTAATCCATTTTCTTTTGAATATTTAAATTATTATTAGTATGTATTTTAAACAGGTTTTTCCAGAAAAGTGAAAATTTTAAAAGTATGGACACAGACTTTTAGAATGTTGCATTACACAATGTAAAGCTCTTAGATGCAACTAAAGACCATAATAGTGGTCTTTGATACAACCCACAATTCCAATTTAATGCAGCTTCTACTTTTAAAGAAAAAATGTATAGAATATGTATTTTTAACTATGTTGGGAATCGCGATAAACTACTAAATTAATTCAATGACATACTGGAACGTAAATCTATCTTTTTCGTAAATACATACGGCAAGTTGATTACAAAAAACAATAGCAACTTAGTTACTTTTTTTTTATAAACGGCCAGAAATTAGTACTTTCCGGTTTATTTTTAGGTCTGAAAATCTCATTTTATCGGACCGAGCCAGAAAATTATTATTTACTTTCCGGCCTATCTTTAATGAAAAAAATAATAAAATAGTTAGTCTAAGATAGCAGTCAATTGGTTTCTATAGTAACCGAGTTTTGTATTATTTAAAACTATAAAATAACTTGACATATATTGACGTTTAGTTGAAAACGTGACATTTATTATAAAATGGATATTCAAAATGATGCATTTGATTGTGAAACGCTGAGATCTTCTGCGTTGTGGAGTTTATATTCGATGCTGAAGGCCATGCTACGTACCAGAAGAAATATCGACATAAGCAAATATTTTAAATTAACAGCGTTTATGAAGCAAAAATCCATAGGGTATAAAGCAAAGAAGTCTAGAGTACTTAATAAAGAGGATATCGATAAGTTTTTAGTAGAAGCTTCAGACGAACAATATCTAATGACCAAAGTGTTGTTGATTATGGGTTATACTGGTGCATATGTCGACGGGAAGAAATCACTAATATATTAATTGACGACATAGAAGACAAACAAACTATGCTTTTGGTTAAAATTTCAAACACCAAAACAAACAAATCAAGATCATTTATTATTAATGGGGAAAAAGAGCTAAATTTGTATAGGAAGTATATAGCGATACGCCCAACCAACGTTCCTCATCGACGTCTCTTTATTAATTACAATAAAGGAAAATGTAATAAACAACCTGTAGGCATACCTACATACTGTAGGTAATGCTCCCTCCAAAATAGCTACATCTTTGAGATTGCCAAACCCAAAGGAATACACAGGACATTGCTTTAGGCGAAGTTCGGCGACTTTGCTAGCTAACGGAGGTGCTGACATCATAAACTTAAAACGACATGGTGGTTGAAGTTCATCTCAAGTTGCCGAAGGCTACATTGAGGATTCAGTTCAGAATAAGATAGATATAGCTAACAAAATTCAAAAAGCAGGTAGCTCAAACACAGAAATTGTCTCAAAACTCATTATAATGTAAGCCGTTCAAAAATCTTACGTCAACGAATAATTTTGAAATACCGTGCTTACAGATAAGTAATTAATTGTACGTTTAATATAACTATTCAAAATAATGTTTATATTATTTGTAAAACAATAATTAACGATTGTTAAAAAAATTGTTAAAATTAGTTAATAAGGAGTTCTTGTTATAAAAATGTTAACTGAATAATATGAAGTTTATGATACAACAATCCCCGTTTTAAAAAAAAATATTGTATGTAATACGTCCCAAAAGTACTTTTACTGGATTCGCAGACTTGCAGATTTGCCACTCGTCCAGTAAAAGACCACTTTCGGGACTTGTTACGTAAACTACTATTAACAAAATAATGTATTCTTTGTCATACTCTCACTGTTTGATTTTCGAACACAAATGAGAAAGCCAAACTATAATTAGTGCCTAATCCCTAAATCTAGCAGCCTTCTTGATATCAGGGCCGAATCTCGTGACAACTTTCTCTTCTACTTGTTTCTGCTTCAGCTTCACATTTTGCTGTTTAGTGGTATCCACTGGCCTGTTTTTATTGACTAAATATAGCCACCTCCAATGGATATACTCGTTGAACCGCATGGATGTACACACCTCCTGTTTTTAATTTAACTGTTCGTATTATGCTATCTACAGCACCAGGGTACACTTCCAAAATCCTAGCAAGCGGCCAAAGAATCCGTTTCTTGTTCACCGGTTCCATCATGACAAGATTTCCTACTTTTACTTGACCACTGGGTTTTTTTTCTTAAGGTTGTACACAAGAGCTCCCAGGTACTAATTCCGGAAACGATTTTTGAAGTGCTTGAGTACCTTCTGTAGCTTCTTGTACTCCTCCCCGAATTGACATTGGTCATTGAGTCTAATTTGACATTTGAAGAAACATGTCAGGGGTGAGCGGTGTCAAATCCATTTAGGTCATCTGAAAAGAAAGTAAGTGGTCTTGCGTTGGTTACACTTTCGCATTTGAATAAGATCGTCTGCATTTCCTCAAAATTAACCAGTGTCGTCTGTAGCAGTGGCACTAAAAGTTTCTTCACCTTCCCTTCGATCCTATCATACCATCCACCCCATTAAGGCACTGCAGTTGGTAGGATCTTCCAGTCAATTTGAACCCCTCTTTTCAAGAATTTGTTACGTGCTCCAACTAGTTTTGTCCAGAGTTATCAGAATAGATAACGGCTGGACACTTCCTTCGAGCTACGAACCTCTCCATTGCTGCGACCAGATCCGGTGTAGACATCGACGTGACCAGCTCTAAGTGCACAATTTTTAAAGAAGAAAATTGTAATAACTGTGTTGCAATTTCTAATATTTCCAATATTAGTGAAATTGTCAATTGCACACGGGTTTACTGAAGTATGAAGCAAACCTATTGTTTCCCTTTCGGCTATTAGTTTAATTTAAACTAATTTTAATAACTTTAAATTCAATAAACTTTGTCGACTGTTTTTACATACCTGTCCCTACTGCTAGTCCCTACGTTAATTAAAACAAATTTACGTGAAAAAAAGTTTGTTTTTGAAATTGATATTATGAATGTAATTTTATTAGAGGAAGAAATTGTAATAACAGTAACCTACCAACCAACACCGTTTACTCCCGATCACAACACAACTTAAATTGATTAAAAGAAAACAAATAATCTCTCTTAATATAATACAGATAACACGTTGCAAGCAAATTTTTGTGCGTTTATTTGTTTTTGTAATTTTTTGTTATGTGCGGGGATGAAAGTACGCGAGAAGGAAACTACGCAAGTAAGAAAGTATAGATACCATTCCCAGGATTATTACGCCCCCGATATTCTAAATAAGCTTTTTTCGCTTCTTATAGCAAAAGTAGCATAATCCCTTAGGAATTTATAATATTCCCAAGTACCATTAGTTTTAAACTTTTGAATCGTTTGAAAGCTGCATCTCTTAGAGATATCATCAACCTGATGTTAATGAGCAAGCCAAGATACTTTAAGTTTAGTAATCCTTACAGTTCTGACAAGAGCATGCCGATTAAAAACCGCCAACAAAGTATCAGTAAAATTTGAAACTTTATCATTTATGTCTAAAATTTTATAAATATTATGCCATTGAATTTGCCGTAAATGCGGCTAATAAATTTCAAAATAATACGTCGTGGTTCATGAGGCTTAAATTGATTAGACATCAATCTATGACATGCATGTACCATGCTTTTATCTAAAGGGAAACTAAGGGCAAAATAATAATAATAATAATTTGCCTGTCCAGTAAAGCACGTTGCTGGAATCGATCCAGTAATACACGTCAGCTACTCGTTTATTAAAAACTGACTTCACTTTGTTACACAAGCGGGCGGCAAGAAGACATCCGAGGAGCTCTAGGCGGGGAATGATTATCGGTTTTACAGTCGGGAGGCGGTTGCGAGACATCACCAAATTAACTTTTACAACTGCGGATGAAAACACAAACAGCGTAGGCAACGCTGCTAGCCTTTGAAAACGCGTACAAAGAGTACTTCATCGTTTCATCTCGAACCATGCGACGAGAGAACCGTAAGTCTTTTAAAACTGACACCTGTCTCGCCCAACTATCAAACCGTTTGCAAATGTCATCTGGTACCAGTTCGTACCAACCCTTTTTTGTCTTCCACGTATCCTGAACTAATTTCTTCGGCAAAAGCGTAACTGCTGAAATGAACCCAAACGGACTCTTTACGCCAGTGACAGCATTCTTCGTTTAGTTATAGGCCCTTCCTCTGTTTTATAAAACGAGCAAACATCCAAAGACAACTCATCCGTACTAGCATTCCAATTCAGTCCAAGGGCAAAAGTTGTTTGATTTCGCATCTATTCGTCACAGTTGAATAGCCATCCGCGCCAGTTCATTTTAGCCTCAATGAGAGTGAAGCTCGTCTCACGGAACTACTGAACTCCCTCTTTGGTGTCTAAACTAGCAATACAGTTGTCAATGTAAAATGATCTTCGTAACAGCTAGGGATTAGGTATTAATTAGTTTGACTTTCTCTTTTGTGTTCGAAAGTCAAACAGTGCGAGTATGTCAAAGAATAGTATTATTTTGTTAAAAAGGTGTATAATTCTATGCCTCTTCCATTCATTCTTATCCTCTCCACCTGTTCTCTCGCAAACCTTCCTCTTTCATAATAGCTTCTTATTTCGTCTTGTCCATGAATCATCCTTTGTTTTTTACCTCTAATTCATACAATATTTTGTTTTTCTTGTTTTTATTTATATTTTCTTCTGTACCTCATTGCCCTCTTTCCTGTTTGTATTCTTAATTTTCCAGTTTTAGTTCTTCTTCTATTATGTACCACGGTATCACCCTATTTAGTCCTAGGGTCCATTTCCAATACCTTTCTTGTATTTTTTCAGTCTCCCCCATTTCTTTCATCAGTATATCTCCATACACCATTATACTCTTCACTAATTTTTTAAACAGCTATATTTTCTTTTCTATATGTTTTCCAAACACCCGCCCTTCTATACCCACACTCGCCTTAATGTAATATTTCCCTTTTTTGCCAATTATTTTATCTGTACTACATTCTTGTTATCATATTTTATCTTATACCCTAAATACCTCTATTCATCTACTGCTAACACACGTATTAATTTACACAAAAGTGACAAAAGAACTTACAAAAGTAGATGTGCCTTATCTGTTCATGCTGATAACCTCTCACATTCGTTCGATTTTGATAACGTGTCTATTCTCTCCAATTCTGACAATAAATACACTTTAAAGTTTCTTGAAATGACTGAAATTTAAAAAAAAATTAAGTTATACAGTCAACTTAAGATCTGATATTGACAATGTTCACGTTCACGCTACTTATGCTAACTTAATAAATTTTGTTTCAAAAATAGGTTTGCTACCAACAGGTAATTTTATTAATGTTGTTACCAGTTATCCAAAACAAAAACAAACAAAAAAATAATTAAGAAAAAAATTGTGAGGTTGATTTAAATAAGAATAATTTTGTAATAATTATTATTGCTATGCTGTATCTGATCTTTATTGATCGATTTATTAAATAGGTATTTATCAGTTTATATTCTTCGAACTATCTTATACGTCACTTGGTCAGTAATGCTTGTGAAGACACGTGTACGTTGTTAGTTTCAAATAATAATTTTTTTTACAACATTCCTAATAATTTTAGTAAGATAAATTTAGTCAATTATTTATGTAAGTAATTTAACTTAATTAATTTTATGAAAGGTAAATATTTCCTCCTATAAATTATCACTAATTGGATTGTTCTTCGTTGAGGAGGGGCACCAAAAAACCACTATTACGTTTTTTCAGGCAACGTTTCGTGCATTCATGTTAATTAATTTTATTATTATAATTTGACAATTTTTTAGTGTTCTGATGAAGCATGTAAATTAACATGCGAAATATTGACAAATAAATGTTTATTTTATGTGATAACTCAAAAGTAGGTATTAGTTCCAAGGTCTGTTTTTCCTATATCGATATTTTCTGAAAATGAAGCACAATATGTAGGGGAGACTAGGGAGGGTTGTGGTTTGCTCGAGATTTGGCATCAGTGTAATGCTTTGTAGTCAACTATCACTTGTTATTTGTTTGTTATCGTTTAAAGCACAAAAAACAAAAGGGTATCGAGAATGCGGTGAAAAAGAAAAACGATCGTAGTTGAGATGTTTCTAATAAACAAACTGACATATCTTTTCAGATCAGTTGAGCTTGATATCAATAAGAAAATCAATTACTGTTATGTCATCTTTAAACGCTTATAACTCCGACAGTTGACCTTTTTTGACAAAATTTTATTAGAACTTTTTAAAATATTTTGGGCCAGGAAATACACCTTTGAAAACTTTAAACCTAATTATGACTCACTCTGTATAATTGTGATGAAACAGGAGTGCAGACTCTTCATAAACCCTGCAAAATCATTTCAAGGAAAGGACAAAAGCAAGTGACCAAAGATACTTAATGTAAGAGAGGCCAAACTGTCACATTCTTGTGCACTATAAATGCAATTGGAAATTAAATTCCACCTTTATTTGTTTTTCTGAGTGTTCGCGAACAAGATTATATGACAATTTAAGCACCACCAGGATCCAGAACTGTGACAAATCCAAATGGTACGATGACCAGTGACAACTTCGAACTTTATTTTTTGCATTTCATTGAGTTTGCAAAATGTAACCTAGGTAAAAAGGTTCTATTAATATTAAACAATCATAGCAGCCATTTATTTCCCAGAGGTCTAGATATTTGGAAGCATAATGGGATAATTTTTTAACACTACCCCCACATACAAACCATCGGTTACTACGCTTAGACATTAGCATGTATGGACCTTTCAAAACATATTTTAACGAAGCTTGTGATGATTTTATGGTCTAAAATCCCGGACAAACAACTTCTTGGAAAGATATGACAAAGCTTGTTGGTATCGCATGTCAGCGAGCTTTTACTCCGCTGAATATTACCACAGGCTTTTGTAAAACTAGTATTTACCCCTTCGATTCACAATTTTTTACTGACGATGACTTTCTCACGGCGAGGGTTACCGATCGACCTAACCCTCATCACTACAAACGGGTACCCGATGCAACCCCAATACTTTCTGACGATGCAACTCCATTACTTTCTGACGACGCAACTTCAAAACCTCCAGCTGATAATAGGGAACGCACCCCTGAATATGTCCTATTACACTTCCGAAGAAATAAGGTCACATCTCTAAACGCCACTAAGAAAAAAACAAACATCAGGAAAAAACCTGCAAAGACAATAGTTCTAACAGACACACCGAACATGGAAGATATTAAAAAGCGAGAAGAGCAGCAAAACAAAAACACAATTTAAAAATTCTAAGTGAAAATTTAATAAAAATAATCCATTTTTAAAAGAAAAAGAAATCTGAATTTGCATCTGATGATAGTTCTTTGCCTGACCTGTCTTTGTCGGATGAGCTAACTGATATAGAAGACGAAGTAGAACATGAAAGAAAAGAAACAAGTTTTGTTGCAGGGTTGGTAGAAGTCAATGATTATGTGTTAGTTCGGTATATGACATAAAAATGGTAAAATACTACGTTAGTAAAGTAATGGAAAACATGGTCAAAAATGTTAGTTGGTTGTAGGACACGACAAAGGGAATTTATAAAACATTTAATTTTTTTTTCCTTTTTAAGTTAGAATATTAAGTACCTCCCCGACAACATTTGCAAATGTCTGTTTAAACGCTTCAACAAGTACTCCAAACCCTCCAAAATTTAATTTTAGACAGAGTCTCAGTTAAAGGAAGTGCTATTCGTTCTTGATGGAAGAAGTGGGAAATTACCTAACAATCTAAACGAATATCTAATACTAACTTTTTTCTGAGTCCAAAAGGGGTTAAAGTTCTGTTAAAAGTGAGAATAAATTGTTTACAACTTATCGCGAATAACGAAAAAGTGTGTTTAACGACGCTTATAACCGGAAACGCAGATGGTTAGCAACTCCAATGGTAATTTATAAATATAAAAGAATTCCAGTAAAACCTTTTTTATTCCTGGAGTTCAAAATAATATTCCTTTACTCTTAATTATTTTTGTCAATGTTCATTGTTCCTATCTTACGTTTTTCGTTCTTTAAAATTACAGTGCACAAATAGTAAATTAGAAATGACAGAAAAATATTACAGAAGATTGCTGGAGTTCTAAATCAAGAGATTTGAAAACAGATACTTTACAAAATGGTTTCTGAAAATGGGGGTTATTTTCGTTTAATGCAAATGCTGTTGATTACCTATAGTAAAATTATTAGGAATTTCATATCTGAAAATCCAATTGGCTGTTACACTTTTTTTTCAAAAATTTATCAATTAAAGTTTGAGGGTGTCAATGAACACTGTTAAAATAAAAAGAAAATTTGAATGACCGAGATATTACTCTTAGAAATCGAGACGTCACGAGTTATATAAACAGTCGTCGTCGTCCTGCTGTTTGTGTGATTGAGATTATTACTATCTATGACTATTAACAAATTATATTTTCGGCAGAGTTAGGTGGATTTTCATTGAATTTTAAATGTCTCAACCCACAAAGTGCTTTCGTCAAAATAAGTAGTGTCTTGTACCAGTTTATGTTAACATAAGTACACGTACACCTCATAAAATCTTTATTAGTGTACCACAAGATCATGAACACAAACCTAGGTGGTTTAAGGCAGTAAGAAGTAAAAATGTATGCCTTTCTGCTGTGATTATTTTAATGTTAAATTTCTTTCATTAACAATTAATCAAATGTTGTGTTCAAATACATTTTCCTTTGTAGTTTGAACAGAATATGAAAAATTACATGAGATACAGAATACTAGGAAGAAACATTCTTCTTAAGCCAATGTTCTCTATGTCTTTATTGTCAGAAAGACAGAAAAAGAACTAAAGTAATGTAGTCAATTCTAACAGGTTGACTCTATGAATACAGAATTAGAGAAAAAATCTGACGTGCATCTTTTACGTATGACTTTTGACGTTACAACCAATGGCGTTGCGTTCGCTAAATATAGATTAGTTCAATTTCAAGAAGCTTTTTTGGTGTAAATAATACAGTTTTTGACTTTTAGCAACTTCTGGGAGTCAATGAAAGGAAATATTAAAATAATATAGTCCATTCTAATAACATTACAATTTAATTAAATAAAATTAAAATATCATAGTATCACTAACTCTCAATTGAGTATCGACGTTGGTCCAATTTGGAAATTGTTGCAAGTACTTATCCAAATAAGGGATAAGCAAAGCACTTGCATTATATTGATATTCACCTTTTAGATGAAAAGTAAGTAAAGGCGCATTTGGATTAGGTATGTGCTTGGTTTTTAAAATTAGAACCATAGGTTGACTTTCTTTTCCTCTTGTATATTTTATATCATGACCCGTCCAATTGCGTTTCAAGATAAGCTCAGTATCTGCTAAATGCAATTTCGCGTATGTTACTGTAATATTTTCTGAACATCTTATTCCTAAAAACATTTCGGTGGGGGCTAAAAAAATAAATATTGTCACAAAGGTTTCGAAATGATTTATTTACCTAGTATTGTAAAATTGTAGTGCGTTTGAGAGTCGGTTATGTATTTTTTGTGGTTTAACGTAACTTTGATCGACATGTTCATGGGGATCAAATCAGTTTCTTTGATGAATTCCGGTTTCGACACATACTTTTCGAGTGTTTGAATAAAATTTGAATCATAACCATTAACTTGTAGTTCGTACGATCTACCATAAACGTTGTTGTCAAGTCCTACACGTGTAATCGTGTTTTCGTACTAGAGAAAAACTTAAGACTGAAAATAGTTAGATAAGGAAATATTTGTACTAACGGTAACAGTAAATCTCTGGAGTGCTGGTGAATCTGGATTGTCGTTGTATGGAACGGCTAAAGGTGTAAACGTAGTTATTAAACACACAATAAACATTAAGGAATAAGCCAAAATTACTATGTACGATTTTCTAAGCACTGTAATAAAAGGAACCTACAAATTGTTAACTGTGTACACATTGGTAAACGCTTCTGCACGAATCTTACGAATGTCGAAGAAATAAGAGTTGTGAAAAATAAGTAGAAATAAGCTACTTGCAATTCTGTGTTTCCCATCATAAAACCGAGTGACGGAATAAAAGTCGATGTAATGACTAATAACAAATACATGGTTTGCAAAGTACTAGGAATTGAAAAAATAAAGTAGATAATTTGCCAAACTCGCTCTAAAAATTAGAAAGTAAATGTTGTGAAGCGTTTTATTTCAGATACTCACTGGTGTATTGTGAACACGTTGCGTGAATTAACATAAATGCTGATGTTTGTGTAAATATTGGTATTAAAATTACGTACATGGATCTAATACTCAAACATGTACCTATTAATAACAGTGTCGTCCAAATCAGTCTGAGAAAGTGACACTGGAGTTGAGCGTGCATATTGTAAGTTAAATCCTGAACAACTACGTATTAGAATAACGTCAGATCTGGATTTGTCTTACCGTCTTAACGAAGCCTTTAAACCATAATAAAATCGTCGAAGGAATTACAAACGCCGGTGTGATGTACAATCCTAATACAATCCATAAACTGTTATACCAAACCATTTTGTAATGTAACGCATTCAAACCGACACCAATTATTGTCACAAATGCGGCAGCTCCAATCCATCCCAAAATTATACCGAATAATGTTAACGCAATGTATTTTGAATGTTTCGTTGCTGGAACAGTTAATTAATAATGGTGTTTTCATCGAGAGAATTTCACTTACTTACTCGAAAGTCATAGAAGCTTTTTACTGCAAGAAGCACCGAAAATAACGACACTACAACGTTTATAATAATACCTATAGTGTTGGTGTAATAAATTAAAAATAATCCCAAAAAATCGTAATAAATACTATTTACTGGTGGTTGACTACTAGTAAATGCTAATTCGGTAGCATTTCCTAAGCTCTTTTACTAAATGTAATAACATATCACCAGTGTGTTGATAGGTGCTTAACGGAATACTTTCAAAATTATCATACCGTGTGTGGTATCGATTCGCATTTCTTGTAAACGCAAAGTTGAGGCCAACCGTTTTGGCCACTTTAGTAAAAACCGAAAAATCAGTATCGAACGGGAAAAGTTCATTTTCCATCAATTCTTCGCCAACAACTTGAGCGTTCGGTAAAGCGATCTGGCTAAGATGTTTCAGCAGCCAATGCTGTTTAGGTCCTAACTGAAATAACATCAATCTACCTCCAGCTCCGTTGGCTTCTAAATTAATAAACGTCTTAACTTCTCTCGCCCATCTGTGCTGCGTAATAAATGCGTGCGCTCCCAATAAACCGACTTCTTCAGCCCCGTTAAAAAGATAAATGACATTGTGCTTGAGAGTATCGTGTTGCTTCGCAATTTTTCGAAGTACTTCAAGAGCAACCGCGCAATTAATTCCATTATCGCTGCCTCCTAAAAATTTACGTTTATTAAAATTTCAATCATTATTGTGATTGATGGCACCTGGACTAGTAGGAGCAGAATCAAAATGGGTATTTATTAGAAGCGAATGCTCGGAATATTTTTCGGCGTGAACTTTTACCACCACATTTTGAACGTTTTCGTAAACGAGTGTCGAGTAAGGTGATGATTTAACCGTACCCGAAACCACTTGAATGTCTACTTCAATATTTTGATTTTTGTGAGCCTCTTCTGTAATCCTTAAAATTTTTTCTTTTAATAATTCTAATGCGAGAACTTCGTTTTGGTAGGTACCGACCACGCGAGGGCCAATATTTGTTAATTCTTTCAAGTCGTTTCGTGCTCTTTCCGCTATGAATCGGTCTACAAATTTATCCTAAAAAATATTAAATAAACTCCAAGTTTGTACTACTTACCTCATCTTCAATATAAAAAGATCTCAGAGATATATCGTCAATTAAGTAAACAATTGCATAAAATGAAAATATTGCAAAAATAAATAATGCTCCGGCAAATGGTGAGATGTTCTCGGTATGACCCAAGAACTTTTTGAATTTTTTTCTTTGTTCCACTACTTTATGGGATGCCGCCGAATATTCTTGCATTTCCATGTTTACGTTAGCAGAGTAATTAAATAAATAGCTGTGTTAACCAAATGTTAAAAATAGTTCAGAAGATAACCTTGTTATGTTGCGGGATGTTGATAGTAATGTCCGTGAACATAATATTTTTCATGTGATGTAATGTATTTTGCAAATTTTTCAAATGCACAAAAAAATCTAGGTCGATGTCATAAAATTCGTTTTAAGCTTCCGTGTTGAATATTTTTAAATTAGGTGTAAAAACCCATAATTTTTCGCCGATAAAAACTAAAATTTGTATTATCAGGCAGGAAGTAATGGCGAAAAATTAAAAATTCCAGTTTCCTTGAGTTCAATATCTAATCGAGTCAGTGATTTCATCTTCACATAAAAAAGCTAAACAAACCTTAAAAATATCGGATAGTAAATGAGAACAAATTACATATTTTTAACAAATACTTTAATCATAACTTTATGGATGTAGGTACCTACAATAACCATTTACATCGAAGAATTCCGCCAACAAATCATTATTAAAAGTCCAGTGACCGTAACGAAATTGTTGAATAATCATATTTAACACAATACAGTTTAGTTAAGTAGTGAAATGTAAGTAGATGATTAGTGGAAATTTTCCTATAAAACTGTAACTTATTTAAAATAATAAATAGCCAATCATCTTAAACGACTCGGTAAATTAAAATCTTCAACAGCAATCAAAATACAGGGCTGCTGAGAATTAAAAAACGTAGACCCCTTTCCAAGTTATTTACCAAATACAACTGCCGTAAAAATCAAACGTACAAAAAAATGTCCTTCACTTTGTAATGCTTACGACATCACATTTAAAAAAAATTAACTGAATTCATTAAAATTTAGCACAATTTCAAGATTTTTAAAATGTTTACAAACATTATTTTAGGGCACGATAATTAATTATTCATGATCAAATCAAATACATTGATTAATTTGACAATTAGCCCATTTACTGATAATATGAAGTTTTTAAAAGGTAAATTGAAGAATTGTAGAAAAACAATTTTCTTTTCAAAATAGCGAAAGTAGTCTAGAAAATATCGGTTTTTTAATTCTCTAGAAATTATTATTATATATAATCAAAAGCCATATTTTACCACAACTATGGTGTATGACTATTTACAATTTAATATGAACACATCTGTCTGTCACTATAGAATTTCACTTTTCTAATTCACTTCAGTGTATATGTAAATTTAGTCCGCTCCTTTTTATCATATGTTTTTATTTGTGTTTCTCTCCAGTTACATCCTCTGCTATCCAATATTTCTTCTATTACTTTATCCCATGTCTTTTTTGGTCTTCCTTTTTTCTTTTTATTTCCTGTTCTAGCTTCCCATACTTTTTTAACTGGTCTCGTCTTATCCATCCTTTGTAGATATCCCCACCATGCTAACCAGCCCCGTAGCGCCATCGCAACGGGCCCTGGTTCGATGTTATACCCACGGGCCCCTATGCGTTTGATTTTTGAACTAATTTTTATATGTTAGGGGTGTACGGTAAGAAAAAAAGACCATTCATATTGTATGTTTTAACTATAATTAAATAAATATAAATGTATGTAAAACTGGTACACCAAAAGTTCAAAAGTTTTTTAAAACTAATTATAATACAATTTAAAAAACATTATAAAAATATAAGCTTTTAAATAAACAACTAAATAACTAGAGTGATGTCCATTAAAATCTAAAAAGCTACTTTTCTAGATTTAGCAGAAGCAAATTTTGTAATCATTTCCTGTAAATCTATACAGCGAGCAACTGTATTTTCAATAGAAAGCATTGCCAAAGACGATAAACGATTTTGGCTCATGGAATTTCTTAAATACGTTTTTATTAATTTTAATTTTGAGAAAGATCGTTCTGCCGATACAACCGTTACAGGGATTGTAAGATACAAGAAACATAAAGTTATTATTTCGGTAAAGCTGCTACTCGACGAGTAATTGTTAACTATAATAAATTTTAGTAAATCCTTAACTGATTTAATATTTTTGAGTTCGTCAGAAAAACATTTTCGAAACGCTAATAATTGATAAGAAAGCTTATCTGAAATGTCATCATCATATATTTGACGAATGTTTTCTGCCATTTGGTATATTGCTGTATCAGAAGAATTTAATAGAACTTGTGTATCCAAAATACTAAAATTAGTGGCTATTTGATTCATACTAGTTGTTCTGCTTTGCAACTGGTTGATAACAATATCCAGTGTCTTATAAAAAACTTCAACTCTAAAAATATCTTCTGCAGTTTCAAAAACAAAATCGTTTGCAACTTCATCAAAAAAACGTTTGCGTGTGTGAAGACGTTTTTGACGAAATTCTGGAATTATACCCCATTGGTTTGCCGTAATTTTGGCCTCTTTTAAAATATCTAAAAATTCATCCCGAAGTTTACAAATGTCATTTGAAACATTTTTTAAAAGTTTACTAGAACTTTGGATATCCTGCTGCTCATTTTGTAAGAGTTTTGATATTATGTCTAAATTATTTAAAATTTTAGATTGTAAAATAATTAAAAACACTGTTTCGAACTCTTCTAATTTACTTTTGTAAGTTTTTGAGTCGTCTATTTCGGCCTTATTGTTTGATGTCAATATAATTTTGGACAAAGTTTTAAGAACATCGATATACCTAAAACGAAGGGCTTTGATAGCATCATTACGTGAAGACCAACGGGTTGTTGATAATTTTTTAAGTTTCAATTTTGACTCGCCTTTACATGAATCAAGCAAAGCCCATCTTTTAATACTATGCGCGAAAAAACATACAAGTTTTGAACAAAATCAAAAAATTTCTTACTTTTTCCACATTTCTTACCGAGTCGTTTATAATTAAATTGAGATTGTGCGCAGCGCAGTGAACAAAAGGTGCATATTTTGCTACTTTTAATATTCGAGCCTGAACCCCGTTGTACATACCGCTCATATTTGCAGCACCGTCATAGCCTTGACCGCGTAGTTTCTTCAGGTTACTTATATTGTTTATTGCATTAATAATTTCATTGCTAAGATTTTCTGAGGTCTGATTTTCAATGGGAATAAAGCCTAGAAATGATTCTGATATTACAACTTCTACCGGTTTGTTACTTTGAATTTGATCATATTCAAAAGAAACGTAACGAAATACAATACTAAGCTGGTCAGTTTTAGATATATCCTGGGTAGTATCTATGATTATTGAAAAAAAGGAGCCAACTCTATATATTTTTTAGTTGATCTTTAACAGCTTTACCCAATATATCAATAACTTCATTTTGTATTTGTGGACTCAAGTAAGTAGTTGACGATTTAGTACGACTAATTAATAAGTTTTTAAAACTGGATCGTACTTAGAAAGTAACTTAATAATGGACAAGAACACTCCTGGATTACTTGAATTTAAATTTTCGTTTGTGCCTCGAAATGGCATATTAGTAGTTGCTAATGTAAGAGTAACGTCAATAATACGCTCTAGTATTTGCCTCCATTTATTAATTTCCTGGCGTAATAAATTTTCTTCTTCTTTATCAATCGTTTTGTTATTTTTCCATTTGTCGAAAATAACACAACATTTATAATGTTCATCATTTGCTTCATGACTTTTGATGATGCGGTTTAAGTGATTCCAGTCATTAAAGCCACAAACCAACTGATCGGGTTTTTGTGATTTACTAAATAACCAACATGGTTGACAGTAACATTGATTTAATGTAAATGAATAGCATAGCCACCATCTTTCTGTTTTAATGCCCGATTTAGATATTTCAGTATAGTAGAATGAAGAGAAACTTCTATTGTTATTATCTTTTGGATATGACCCTAATGGACGACAAGGTTCGTTATCAATAATACACCTTTTTCTTGACTTGACAAAAAGTACCAAAGTTAGCTTTATCGGTACAAAAACGTATCTACAACAATATTAATTTAGTTGTTAAAGTTGGATACAAAATTATATGTTCACTTACATTGATGTCTGAAGTTGAACTATTCTTGACAAGTAATATGCTTGATTCTAGTTCAGGTTTATTAGCTGAACATTGAGACAACTCTGATAGTTCAGTATTTTCTTTTGGCTCAGATTCTTTCTTATGGAAAGGGTCACCTACTAGGAAATTTTAATTAATCAGATCAGGTGGGCAATAATTCAAATAAATAAATAAATAAATAAACATGTATACAACGTATGAATTTGTAAAGATCTTTTCAGATATCTTTAGTTGTGTAACACCTCACAATTTGTTTATCTGTTCTTTTAAAACTACCAATCTGGATGTGGATCTCAAAGTAAGAAAGAATTAAAAAAAAAGATTAAGCTTCTCGAATTTTAAAATAAACTTAAAAAGTAGATTTTAACTCAAAGTTGAAAATAGCCCAGTTTTACAAAATATGAGACTTACTCAATAAAACAGAAAATTGGTTATAGCTTTTGGGTGGTATAGAACAACGTTAGATATAATTTCATGGACACTTTCATACTATATTTACATTATTTACATGTATTTTCAATACACCATGGTTTACTTTGCATACTTAATTAAATAGGTACAGCGCAAATTTCCAAGAAACATATTACAATTGTAATGCCTGAAAGTGAAAATGCCTGATTCTCGTAAAATGTAAAAGAATTGTAGAACAAAAATAAAATGCTAAATGAAAAATTGTTTTTAATATTTGAAAAAACGTGTTATAGAAAATTTAGGCCATAATTAAAGGTATTATATTGTAATATTGGCAACCGCAACCCTTTCATAAAATCTTAAATTATTGGATAGCACTTAATTACTTACCGCTATTAGATGGACATACAATTTCAGACGTAGTAGAGGTTGTGGCAATGTCAGTAATTTCATTATTGTCACTAATCGTGGGATTAATTAAAGTAGACGAAGAACTACATAAACTTAAAAACTGTGAATTTTTGGATGCTTCCGTTTTTTTCTTCAAGTTCTGCTTTCTTCTTCCGTTTATTTGCACCTGACTGATGTTTGTAATTGGAACTCATTTTTTACTTTACAATTTCTAAGAAATTGTCACTAACAAAACAACTAACAAATTACTATACGCTATGCTATCTATTTAAATAAAAAACTACACCGATCTATGCCACTACTATGAAACTTGCATTTAAGAATGCAAATTTTTCACTTTTTACGGTAAAATTAAAGGTCGAGCACCGAGCAGGTACTCGGTGTTTCATACTTAATCCCGTCATAGGATTATGTGCTTTGTTAAAGGTCTTTAAGTATTGGCCGCCCTTAG
>JALBCR010002721.1:0-50000 GCA_030710515.1 Abscondita cerata
TTCTTCTTTCGATTTTTAAGGAAACGTCCTTCTTTTCATACTCTTTTAAAGACTCTTCTTATCATTTCCCCATCTTTCTCCTACATTTTCAATTTTTCTTTGTGTCCCACCTGTGACTTCTACTTTTCACTTTTTTTATTTCTTCGTCCATTTCTTTCTGGTTGTTCTCTAGTCTCGTATGTTCGCCTTTTCTCTATTTCTTTATTAGCCTCTCGTATTTACCTTCCAACATCTTTTGCAATATTTTTCCCATTTTTTTGTCTATTCTATTCTTCTTTTTATCGTCTTCTTCCTGTGTTAATAAACTCCCAAGCTTGGTTTCTATTTCTTAATATCTTCTCATATCTTCTCCGTCAGCTCTTTGAATTCTTCTTTTCTTCTTTTGCATTTTTGCTTAAAATCCGTTCTTACTTTTTTATATTCTTCTATATGTCCCTTTTTTCAATTTTCTTCTTATTTCCCTTTTTATCATCTCACATTCTTTGTTCCACCACTTTTCTTTCCCCTAAATTATTTTTTCTTAAACCTCTTCTTCTACTGCCTTCTCTATTTTTTTACCTCTTCTTCTACCTCTTCTGATATTTCCTGTTCCTTTTCCATTTTTTTTGTTATATATTTCCGTATACTTTGTTCTGTCCATATTTTAGTTGCTCTTCTTCTTTCTTTCCCCCTCTTATTAAATTCAGTTCCAGTGGTTGGTGGTCTAATCCTTTCTTCTCTCCCATGATGAGATTGTTTATATCCTCTCTGCATCTTTTATTAATAATCACATAATCTATTACTGATCCTCCTCTTCTGCCTATAAATGTGAATTTCTCTTTGTCCCCTACCTCCATGGTCCTATTTATTATGGTGCACCCTCTTTCTTCGCATAAATCCAACAGTTTTTGGCCTTTCCCATTTTTTTGGTCCATTGATCACCTCTCCGTTGACTATCATCCTCCTTCCTCCCTATTCTTGCATTGAAATCACTCTCTATAACTTTTTTGTCCATTGATCAGCTCCCCCGTTCACTACTGTTCCTTTTCTATTTTTTCGTTATATATTTCCGTACCTACTTCTGTTCATATTTTCTTGCTCTTCTTTTTTCCCCCTCTTTTCACCTCTCCGTTCACTATCATCCCTCCTTCTCCCCTGTTCTTGCATTGAAATCTCTCTCTATAATTATTTTACCATCTTATCTCTCTTTTACTACTGTTTCAATTTTTTTTCTTGTGTCCTTTATTTCTCCTCCATATACCGTTAATATTTAATACTTATCTCCTTTCTTTGTCTCACGTGACTTTAATCCTCTTCTTCTTGTATCTTTGGTTTTTGTACCCTTTCTTACCCCTGTTATTATTCCTCCTTTTTCTTTCCCCATTTTTTCTTTCCTTTTCTTCCCTATATGAATTCCTATGGAATTATTTCTTGCATTGGATTCCAATTCTTCCTCTCCATCCTTATTGTGATGTAACCTTACTTCAAGGAACGAAAATTTTGAAGTACACTGTATAATATTAAAATTGAAAAAAAACTCACGAAATTTAAATCAATCTTAATTTAAATTTAAACTGGACGTGTCTAGGTTACCTACGTAGTGAATAGTAACGGGATCGATATACTGTTTTACTCTCGATATGGACGGGGATCAGCCGCAAGGATAAATAAAACACACGATGATGGTAAAAATCAATGGGATTTATTATTCAGTACCATAAAAAAAAAACATGTTCAGTGCATTATAAATCTACAGAGGAAAGAACATGATAGAAAACCTCTGAGAAAATTTAGATTTCATGTTGTAAATTGTGGTTGATAACTTGTTTGGTAATAATGTATAATATTTAGTTGATAATTTATAATACTTTTACTGCTGTTTTGTTCATAGAAAACAGTTTTCAGATAAAGACATAAATATGGAAATACACAGATATCACATAAAAATATAACAATTGCCAAGATGGTGAATCTCTTTCAAGGGCGGAATATCTCACTTGTACCCTTCAACGCCACCAAGCGGAGAAAATAGATAGTAAAGTTTATAGTGTTTCAAAATCACAATAAAAGTATTCAACCGCTTGAAACGCAATCTTGAATCAAAATAATAATGTTGATGTTATCAACAACAACAAACACACATATAAAATCACACAGAAAATATGTAAAAAAGTTACATAAACATAATATAAACCTTTTCACGGTTTAATTTAATAGTTTTAGTCAATATTTATTTGCTTTATACAGAACATCAAACCAGTTCTATGTTGAACAATGCAATTTATTGAAATATTTAAAAATACAATATTGCTTCAAACGTCATAAAATATTGAACAACTCACTGACAATCATTCACATTTGCATCTATTATTGGTCTCACTAGATTAGAATTATTTATTGTCTAAATTCAAGATGCCATGCAAACTTCTACTCGTTAATATCTAAACCAATCTCATAAAACCAATAACAGTATAATACATGTTCTACATACTCAAGTCTATCGTTCACTGTAAATGCGTTATAATTACTACAGTGTAATCAAAAGTAAATAAAATAACCACAGGTAAAGCGATATTGCGCACTAATACGGTACCATCATTATTATACAGAATCAACTCAGAACTAGATATTAGTCTTAAAACAATTTGTATAATTACTAAATCTTTAAGAAAAACGTAATTAAATGCACAACATACCTAAATCATTATTATCGAAAATCGAACAATTTTACGCCATCTTTTCATATCAAAAATCATATCGATTAATTTATTTTCTATTATTTTAATATTTAAAACATAATTACCTAATGTCTTTTCACTATAACTTACAATAATATGTTAAAACGCACCCATCTTAGCACTAACAATGAAAAACCTTCATTTTCTTACTCGTAATCAAACACCAATCTAGAATTCAATCTCAACCGCACCCCAATATTTTTTTCAAATTTTGTTACCCTTTGTTTCACCCCTAGACATCAAAGACACACAATTCTACAGATGTGAAAAACCATAGAACTAGTAATTGCCGTCCTCTTACACTACAACACGTCTGCAAATATAGTTGCCTATGCGCCAGGGTAAAATGTGTGTATTCTCAGATTCTTTCAATATGTTTCTACTAGACCCTTGTTCTTGTATTGAAATCTCTCTCTATAATTATTTTACCATCTTATCTTTCTTTTACTGTTCTTTGTATTTTTTTCCTTGTGTCCTTTATTTATCTTCCATATACCGTTACTATTTAATACTTCTCTCCTTTCTCTGTCTCCACGATTTTTAATCCTCTTCTTCTTTTGTATCTTTTGCGTTTCCACCCCTTTCTTCCCCTGTTATTATTCCTCACTTTGTCTTTCCCTTTTCTTTTCTTCCCTATACGAATTCCTCTGGTATTCTTTCTTGCAATGGATTTTAATTCTTCCCTCCATGCATATGTTTCTACTAGTCTTCTTATATACTTTGAGATATCTTCCCTTTTATTTTTAACTCCGCTATATTTTAAAACAGTATTTTATTCCTTCTTTTCTTTTGGTTTTCTCTCTCCTTCCATTTCTATTTTCTTCCCCATCTCCACCTTTTTTTCTCTGTCTAGTTCTTTTTATCCCCTCTTTCTTATCTATGCACCTTTTTCGTTTTTCTTGACCCTCATCTTCATATATATCCTATTTTCACCCTCTTTTCCTCTCACTCCATTTTGCCTCTATTCTTATCTTTGATTATATTTCACTTTTCTTTTAGGCAAATCTTGGTCTAATGTATATGTTTGTGCTTTCATATTTCTTTTGATCTTCATAATATCAATTTTATCTTCTACGCTTTCCACTTTTATGATGACTGCTCTCTTTTGATCTTTCTTTGATATTCAACGAGAGCTTTTAACTACTAATCCTAAGTTTCTTAAACTATTGTAGCTTGATTGCTAATATATCGAAGACAATGTACAATTTTTTTAGATTAAAATATTATTTTGTTACCAAATAAACAATAACATTGTAAATTGTTTATATTTCGGCTTCTTCATAAACAAATGCCATCTTTTTTAAAAAATGTATTTAGTTCTGTAAAATGAACTATATACAGTGTGAGAGATACAGAGTCGGTTAAATTTGGAAAAAGTTGTCCACTCGAGGGGTCAACATTTTCCTGTTGAGAAACTTGCTGAGTTCGGCTTACTTCCGGAGATATTAAATAAAAAACGAAGTTATCCGAACAGTTACCAAAAAACTGAATTCACTTTGTCATTGCCACTCTTCCTAATCTTCAAGACGGCTTTTACGAATTTGGATTAATGATTATGATTCCAATATGCCACAAATATGTAAGAGGGTGCTTTATAATGATAACGGTAACTATCTCTTACTGTTTATGTTACATACATATTTGATTGAAAACTGCAGGTAATTAAATCAAGGTTAGTGAACATTAAAGATAGGTTGGGGATTAAAGTAATTACTTTATATTATTTTTAAACAAAAGGCAAAAAATTCACTTTCAAGGTCTACTTGGAAAATGCACTTAGGTTTGAAAAAAAAATGTTTAAAATTAAACTTATATTTTATTTTTGTTACAGAGTAATGAACATTGAGTCAATTATCTCATTGACAAACGAACCGCATAATTCCCGTATCCTAAGACTCCTTTAGCTGCTGATTCAAATAGGGTGTAACTGATTCCTTCACAGCGTCGTCTGACGCGACGATATCCTTGAGATGTTTTTTTCAGTTTCCCAAAATGTGAATGTCGCATGGCTGCAAATCTGAGTTGTATGGATGATGTTTCCCACTTGAACTTTGCCAGTTGTGTTTTAACCACATTAAAGAAGACCTGTTTCTCATTTTGAGTGTCCATTATGTCACGTTACCATCTTCAACCCAGTGTATGAGTGAAATTTAACTCACATTTTCGTAAATGAGGGAACTACGCGCGTGCGTCGCCGATGATTCTTGCGCGGGGTGGGGGTAGCTCACTTTCATTTGAATTACCCTTGTAGTAAGCCGAAATTCAAATAATCACTATTATGTCTATGCATGTATAGTCGGGGATTGAGACGTTTAAAAGTAGACATTTAGTTTTGGACACCCTTTAAATGTTAACAATACTTCAGGTAAATTTCTGCAACAAATTTTTTGTACAATGAGTGGTAAAATATATGCGCGGCAAGTTGACCAGCAGTAAGTTTTCCTAACAGCAAAATAGCCGGTGCAAATAGGTTCGCAGCAAGTTGTCCAACACTCGGGTTTTTTTATACGATGTTTTTTGTTCGTTGATAACCTTGATATTTACTTTCCAATAATTTATGCTTCATTTATTAATTACTCGTAATGCACTTTATTTATTATTATATATTGTTTGATGCACCATCTTAACTTTACACCTTTCATTGTTCACTGCTCAAAACGCAATCATTTCCACTTTCACCTCTTTTTATTACAACCGGCTTATATCGATTTATCCTCATACATTGCAACGACGTTGCTAACACTGCATTATAGTATGTGTCTATACACATATAGGTAAATACTGAAATATAGATCTCCAAGTTCTCTACATACGTACGTTAACTTGCATTTATATAAAGGGTGTGTGTGTTCTAATTAGCTATGCTGTAAAAAAAGTCAATAATTTAGAGTTGTGTTAAAGCTTCATTTTTAATCTTGTGAGGTGTTCTGCGCAAGTTTAAAATGTCCACAAGGTCTGTAGATTCTCAAAATAGTCCATTAGAACATTGGTACTTTCTTCAGCCTCTCGGTTAGTTAGCGTTTTTACCGTCTCATCATTTTCTTCTTCTTGACTCTTGTTTTCGGACCAATCAGGTTGTGACGTACTGGGTGATTCAAAACTTGTTCGACTATATCACTTAACTTAACTCTTAACATCAGTTTCTTCAATTTATGGTAATTCCTTTATCATCTGGTTCCATGATGCTTTCATCTTCCTCTACCGTCATTATTTTGTAAAAATTTCTTTTGCCACTGCAAACATTGCGTCTTTGATCGTCAATAGACGTTTTCAAAGAAAGACATTATTGTCTAGCCCTCTAGCCCATAACTTTACTGCGCGATGGCAGCACTTATGTGGGTTTTTTTAGTTACTTTATGGGAATATTTTCGATTTGAACTTTGAACGACGTCAGATTTGACAAGTGACAACTCATAAAGAATAAATCAAAAACTGGAATGTAGCCTCAAACTACTGTCAAATTTGACATTATGTCTTTGATCGTTACCCCTCTGACAATACCCACATATGTTCAGTGTCACTGCGAATAACTTCTATCTCTTTTCGTTGAATACGTCTATTTCGAAAACTTCATCAGATCAACAAGTTCATCAGAAGTGGTAACTTTTCCCTCTTCAAATAAGACTTTTCTTCAGGAATGAACTTTTTATAAAATAAATCTTGGAAGATGTCACTTATCCAAGCAGCTTGCTGGTTTTGATAGTGTGATTGTGCATTAAGAATAAGAATTTAAAGTACTAAACTAATTATATTTAGTTAATTAAGGTTATGAAGTGCACTTTTTTTATTATTTAAAATTAAAATCAAACGACTACCGGTTTCGACACCATGTTGTCATCACCAAGTTAACACAACTAACATAATAAAATTTGACTAAATAAAACTGATCAATTGTTCCTTACAATAACCAACCCCCACACATATGTTTGGTATTTACAAAGATTTTGTTTTTCAGTGCCCGACAGAACATCCCGGTGAACAACTTTTCATCTCTGATAAAACGAACGACGAATTCTCTTTAGCGAGCCACATTGAAGTTCAAAAGGAAGAGAAACCGTTCAAATGCATTTTTTTGCGAATTCAGCAGTAAATATGCCCATTCCTTAAAAAAGCACACGATGAAACATGCTGGTGAACGACGTTACAGTTGTGAGAAGTGTGATTACAAAACTAATAAGAAATTTAATTTGATTTCGCACATAAAAATTCACATAGGAAAGCAATGGTTTAAATGCAATTTGTGCGGTTTCAGTAGTAAATATTCTAATTATTTAAAACACACATGATGGCACATTCGGTGAACAACGTTTCAGGTGTGAGAGGTGCTATTAGAAAACAAAAGCCGAAAACTTTTTTTCATTATACCTCTCTGAAAACACTATCTTTACATGCTTATTTGGCGCACCGAAAATCGACTTTTCCAGTGCGCCCGCACGGGAAAACTTCCGTGCGCTACTAGTAAAACATTTGTTGACTTTTGTTTAGTTTCCTTAGCAACACTAAACAACGCTTGTATTGTGTGACAATTCTTAGTGTTTAGAATTATTGTTCAAAGTATTTATCAAATGATTTCTCCAGAAGAAGAAATATCACGTGAAGCGGCAATAATAAGTGCAGGATTGTTGCCCAAGAGGTCCTGCGAAAGATATGAGAATGAGTACCGTCTATTTTGCAAGTGGCGTCAACAAAAGAAGATTGACACAGTAAGTGATGATATTCTTCTCGTTTATTTGTCCGACAAAGCAAAATCTATGAAAGCTTCAACTTTATGGAGTCGATTTTCAATGGTAAAAGTTGTTTGGCAGTAAAAGAAAATTTTAATGTTACTAATTTGCCAAAAACTACTGCGTTTCTCAAACGACAAAGTGTTGGTTACACACCGAAAAAGTCCAAAGTACTAACTGCAGATCAAGTCACTAAATTCATACTTGAAGCACCAGATGAAAAGTGGTTGTTAACTAAAGTAATTTTAACATTTGGTATTTTCGGAGCATGTCGAAGAGATGACTTGATTCGTTTAACTTTGGAAGACGTAGAAGACAATGACCGTTTTTGGTGGTATTCCTTCGAGATGGCAAAATCACAAATCAAGAAGCTTCACAATTACAAAGGAAGGATGTCCTTTGATCCGTGCAGTTTATATCGTAAATACGTTAAATTAAGACCTACAAGTATGCATAGTAGAAGATTATTTATTGCATACCGCAATGGTAGATGCTATGCACAACATGCAGGTTGTCACACTATAAGTGGTGTAACAAAAACACATTGCAGAGTATCTGAACCTACAAAATCCTGAAGAATATACAGGACACGGCCTAAGACGATCATCAGCATCTATATTAGTCGAAAGCGGAGGGGATTTGCTTACTCTAAAACGACATATGGTGGTTGGCATTCTTCGACTGTAGCTGAAGGCTATATCGAAGAATCGGTAAACAGAAAGGTGGAAGTTTCTCGTAAATTGTCAGGTACAAAATCCAACGTCAAAATCAGAAACCATTGTTATTGGAGCAGATCAAGAAATAAATACTAATACAGTACCTTCGACTTCATCAACTACAATTTTACAAAATAAATTGGCTACTAACGGATTGCATATTTATAACAACACAAATTGCACAATAAATATTTCATTTGATAAAAATTAAAGATACATGTTGTATGTATTTGTTCGTTCATACTTAAAAATAAAGGTTTGTAATAATGTGTATATTTTTTGCTTTCTTTTTTTCCAGAGAGGTATAATGAAAGTATCGTTCATTACACGTCCATAAATGCTTTTCCCGCGCTTGCATGACTTCCCGTGTGAGGCGAAGCCGAATTTGTCACGCGCGCACGGGAAAAGCTCGTTTTCTGGACTCCTAATGAAATATACTATTCTGTCGCACATTGGAATTCACTCAATAGAGAAACGGTTTGAATTCAATTTTTGCGGTTTCAGCACATGATGAAACATTCTAATACTTTAAAACTTAACATGAGACATACCAATGAACAATCGTTCAACTGTGACAAGTGCGATTACAAAACGAACAAAAAATCCATAATAATGTAATCGAAAGAAAAACTATTGACATGAATTTTTGCTGTTTCAGCAGTAAATATTCCTTAAAAACGCATATGTGAAGCATCCTGGTGAACACCATTTCAGCTGTGACAAGTGCAATTACAAAACGAACGTAATATATTCTTTTGCGAGACACATAAAGATTCAATCGGAAGAAAACCGGTTTAAATGCAATTTGTGCGGTTTCTCTTGTAAAAAAATATTTAGATGTACAACTTTTCAGCTTCCAGCTAACATTAAAAGTTAAGTGTTTCTGATTTTGGTATTTTTTCGTACTCCAACACACACAGCAGCCGATTCCTACCTTCACTATTGTTGCTACCAGTGCTTTAATCAAAGCAGTTGTTTGCTTCTGTTTTGAACTTGTAGGATTTTTAGATGAATTTTACCCTGCCTATTCATTTTACAAACATTTTTTAATCTTCTAATTTTAGGACAGTCGGGTTTGTTATTAGAAGGATCTTCGTATTCGTAACATTTAGTTTTCTTTGGTTTATTATTGTTTTTTTGTTTGGATTGTGAGATTGATGTAGATTCATCCTTGATTCTTCTCCTTTCACTTTCATTTAATAAGGCTACTTTGGATCTTCAGAAGTAGCATTTTTTTAAGTTGCTGATTCAGAGCGGCCACAAAACTATATTTGTTTGATCGTCAGGGGATAGAGTACTATCAACGTAACCAAACAATTATAATACACTCAGTTTCATTGCAAATTTCCAACTACTACTACTGCTCTGGCTTACCAAATCATCAATTTGTAATAATTGTAGAAGAATCAGTAGTAGTTGATGATTTATGTTAGTAAAGTATAGTATATTAATGGCGACATACACAATCACTCGCTTTCAACATTTATCTTCAGTATCTTATCAAAAACATTTTTACAAAAAGTTTGTAATTGTTGACTTTAATATAATCGTAATACAATACACAAAAACTTTGTTGTCGCGTCTTGCAAATTAAACAAAACCGTTATATGAACATCCTCCTCATTTCCTTTGTCTTACGAATATTTTACTAACTTAGGTACAAGACCTAAGGGTTACAAATTTTAAGAACCAAAGATGCTTTAAGAATAAGTCACTTTAAAATATGTCTATTTGACGTTTATGTATTTATATCGACTTTAGTAGAAAAACACACTGCTTATAGCATAACTGTTTTTCGGCTGGAGTTGTTTTATTTAAATGATGATCATCGGTCGGTATTTAATCACGAAAAACTTCTAATTCTTTACATTTTGACTCCCCAACCACCAAATTCAGAGTTTAATATATAAAATTTATGTAGACTCTTCTACTGCCAAATAGAAAAGTGAGTTCTTTTAATCAGTTCACTTTCTTTCTCTACGTCCGATTACGAATGATTTTTCACACCTGCACTGATAAATTTAATATCTCACATCTGTACGCTACGAGTTTAATGCAAGGTCTGTATCAATACTTTCTTTATCAACGGGTATGAGTTTGCAAAAACACTACTTCTATTTCACACTTATTATTAATACTTTATTACAACTAAATGAAATTATTATTTACACAAATAAATTCAATTTCCTTTCTTAAATAATTTAGGTCGGTTTTAGAAATCTTATTCTTCAAATATATTCATTCAATTTTGAAAGAAACATTATTAATTCAATACCAATACAAATTGATTCAAATAAAAACAAACAAGTTTTTTTTTATTTAAAATAATTCTTTCAGTGCAATATGACACAAAAATATCTTCCTTGTGAATTGAAGTAATTAGTTTTAAATATTTTAAAAAATAAACGTGACTGCACGTACTTTTTCCAAATCAATTAAAATTTATTTAACAACTTTATGTTATCCTAATTTAAAAATCTAATTACACGATGTTATAATATTTAGTTAACTTCATATTTAAAACTGCGATCACGATCTGCGTATTTAAAGTTGATTTTATGATTCACATGTTGAACCCAATTTTTAATTTTAATTATTTGCTTGTTTAATAAATCTGTTTCTTAATATAATGTGTTTACGTAATATTCTCTCATTTATTGTTTTTATTTGCATTTTGGCCAAATGTAATTAAAATGGAAAACACATCTCATGAATAACACCAATTTGGGATGAATGTCGGGAAGTCTGATGGCCGTTTGTTTTTCATCTCACCTTGATAAGTCTTATTATATAAAAAATTTGGGAGCTCTATGTTGATGAGAGACCATCTTGATTGTTATGGCCGAGCCACCACATCAGATCAGAGTTGGCCGAGTAGGTGACCCAAATGCCAATTGAAAGGTTATTAATTGAGCTTTCAACATGCTAAAAATATGGAATGTTCAATTTAAGTTCAGCTAGTTAGATTAAGTTTTATGTACGTACATCATGGCATGTCAGAAAATAATATTGTATTGTTATTAACGGAAAAAGGAATGTAGAAGGCTCAGTAAGATGGTATACAGTAAAGTTGCTTATTTTAAAGTTTATTGATTTTTGCGAAGAGTGCAAATCACGTAAAATCAATTTATCTCAAACAGAAGTCCAGACAAACTTTGTTTTGATTCACTCTAAAAATGAATAAAAAATAATATGAGAATTTTTCGAGTTTTCTTTTATTCTTAACCCTTAAGTAGCGATTATGTCAATAATATGTTCCAAATGTCCATAAACTACACGAAAGCTGTGGCACGTTGGTTTACATTATTGACAGCTTTAAGTATGATTTTTAGAAGCTGGAAGATAGGATGAGAGAGGAGGAAATAGAAAAATAAGAAGCGATGAGAAAGGTGACGACCAAAAAAGCAGCAGTGACGGACGGAACGCAGGGAGAGCAATGGAAATATACTGGGGAAAAGATGAGGAAAATACTTTGAACTGTGTTTAGTAATGGAAGAGGGAAGGAATACCCGGTAGCCCCGATGTCGAAAATCTTAAATGGCATGATGGGTTAACAGATACCTCAAATGAAAGCCCTTTTAATTCTCTATACCGCTATATACATTTTATTTGGGTCAGGCGTCCCAAGGGCCTCCCACAGTATTATTTTTGAAAATCACAAATACTGCAATATGGTCGAGATGCCAATTCATGTGTGCAAAGGACACTCATTAACAATAAAATTTGTTCGGATAAATGAACAGGGTGACCAGGCAGCCCACATCTGAAAAATCTCAATGTACAGGGCGGGTCAAGTGGCACCTCATATAAAATGTATTGTAATTCTCTATTCAACCAAGTACATTTTATTTCGTGAAAAAAAAGGTTTAGGGGGGCCTAAGGATCTCCTTTTCCTACATATCATTCATGTAACGAATCATAGAACAACATGTACAACATTCAAGATGCCGAAGAAGTTGCTATAAATGTAATAGGAATAATTTGTGAGATTTACTTTTAATTTAACAAAAATAGACTTATGAGGCTGTGTTCTTTCTGGATAACGATTGAAGTATATTTCCGATGCAATATCGGATTTGTTATTATTTTGAATAAATCATTCTAACATATCATACTTTTCATAGTTTTCGTAAGCCATTTTGTACTTTTCAGACGACTGAAGAATGAAAGTGCTAACGTAATTAGAGGCAGCATACATACATGACATCCGTCATAAAATTAAAACAAAATGTCTTGGGTAACTACGATAATTTTATTTGATATTGGAAAATAATGAGTTTTGACTACATTTAACTATGATTGACCTTACATAATATATATCGTGTGACCTTCTAGTCGTTTCTAAGTGGATTTTTGGGTTTATTTGTGGTTATCGTTGATTAATGGGTAGAGTTATGGCTTTTGTCTGAGTTTAAATTGAATAAAATCCATTTTTCGTCGTATGAAATTTTCACTGCTTTGCCCGATTTCTAAGGTTTTTCGCGCTTCCTTAATTTATTTACATCGTTAGTTTTGATTTTTAAGTGCCAGATTGTAGAGTACGTTTTCGCCTTTCTGTAGTAGTTTTCAAGCACAAAATTGTATTACATTAACTTTCGATTGCAATTTTCGTAGTGAATTCTGTCAGCGGTACGTACGCTTTTGATAGCCCAAGATTCGGCATTTGAGTAGGATATGCGCGGTTGTTGAGCCATCTTAACGAACGACTGAAAAATTACAGTCAGTTGAACGTCTGAATGCGTTGAAGTAAATTATTGTGATGCTGAAGCATGTTTCGCTCTACATAAAAAGAATCTTAGACGATCTCTCGACAAACGCTTTAGGCGTATACCATTTTAAAAGAATCTCGTACGATGGCCTTTGGGCGGTTGTTGTAGTAAAAAGAATGTAACGATAACAGTTCTTCTAAGGAACTTTCCCCTCTTGTATTGAGGCTTCACCGTGGGAATAGTACTCATTGACACCTCCCATCTTCATAGTAGTAGGAGAACTGTATTAATTATTCAGTGATGCGGATAGTTTTCTTTTTGATTTTAATTACGACATTAATAACAAGTAAACGGATTAGTTTCTTGAACAAATCAAAAAGAACCAGAGTTATTCCAGCATAACGTTTGATTTATTTTGTGTGCGGTCAATTACAATCATAACTTGTAAACAAATGTAGATATTTAAAATTCGTTAACGCCATTCAATTTCTTTCAAAAAAGTGTCTAAAGAAAGTATTACTAATAAACAACTATATAGACACTTTCAAAATATAGAAAAATCGATCTTTCGCTGTAACTCGAAAACAAAAGACGATAACCGATACTATTAGACATCAATGAGTTTCTCTCGGAAAACATATCAAGACACCGACATCCATTTTTTTCTATCTCTTATGGTTACCGAGATACCCCTATACAAACGTCCAAATTTGCCCACTCTGTACATAAACGCCGTCTTTTTAATGCTAAAATGTTTATGTATTGTTTGTGTTTAATTATTTTAGCTGTATTTTTTGAAATCATATTGGATATAATATGGTATAAGTTTATAAAATTTATTATTTTGAAATATGTCTAAAGGAATTTAGATTATCAATTCTTAATTAAACATGAATGTAAGTAACCTTTTATTTATCTATGACGAATGTGAATGTGAACAACTGATTTCGACTGAATGTATTCCATTCTCGCCGCCATATTTGTTATTATACAAGCGCTATTTGTTGAGTATTATTTTGCCTAATAACGTATTTTTTTAAACTCCTTCAATCAACGACCAATGTAAATTTTTTTTGAACTGCCCTATATACAGACAAATAAGCGCGTCAATTTGCAGGTACAACAATCACTATGAAATTTGTGTAAATTGAGGTGTAAGAAAACGGATTTAAATAACATCGTTAGATAAATAATTAGTGCAGCATCAATAATGGCAGACACCACAATAGAATGTCTAATTTGTTTTAAAAAAATAAAAAAAGAAACCCCACTACATTCTCTATGCTACGATTCAATGCTTCATCCTAAGTTATTGAACTTTCCCATAAAAGCAGTAAGTATCGTATCACACTGAATTATTTATCCTCTTGAATTACATTGTAGGAATTGAGCATTGATGAAAAACCCACTTGCGTGCAACGAATGTACGCTCAAAATTGATGAAGAACACGAAGCATTAATGCAAAGCGAGAACATTTTAGGAAATGTAGATCTTCCACAATCATTTCTCACAAACTCTTCTTCACTTGATGGTGAAGGAAATTATTTCAAAAACATCAAAGAAGAGTTAGTCGATGTTGTGATTAAAAAAGATAACGAAAACATCGTTAAAGAAGAATGTGTGGTATTTAACACAGACATATTCAGGTGCGTGGAAGAATTTACGGCATCAGATATGTTGTACTACTGCCACCATTGTAATTACGCTACAAGCGATAAACAAATGTTAACCGATCACATATTTACTCATCTATTGAAATGCAATCTGTGTAGTTATACTGCTTTTGATAATTCTTTGTTACGGAAACACGAACAGATACACTTTAATGTTACATCAGAAGAAAATGTGTTTGAATGTCACGATTGTGGTTCTCAGTTTAAAAGCAGGACGACTTTGGAGTTCCACATGTTAACCCATAAGAAACCAAAAAATTCAAAAGAGGGTTTGTGTAAACACTCTGAAGAAACGCGTTTCAGATGTGATAAGTGCGACTATAAGTGTTGCAAAAATAGTGATTTGATTCAACACAACAAAACACACACTCAAGAAAAACCGTTCAAGTGTATTGTTTGTGATTTTTGCTGTAATCAAGCAGGAAACTTGAAAATCCACATGTACAAACACTCAGGAGAGAGACCGTTTAAATGTAATGTTTGCGATTATTGCAGCAATCAAGCAATACACTTGAAATTTCACATGTACAAACACTCGGGAGAGCTGCCTTTCAAGTGTGATAAGTGTAACTACAGGTCTTGCCAAAAAAGTCATTTGATTCGGCACAATAAAACCCACACTAGAAAAACCATTTAAATGTCATGTTTGTGGTTATGGTTGCAAACAAGCAGTAAACTTGAAAATGCATATGTACAAACACTCAGGAGAGCGGCCTTTCAGCTGTGATAACTGCGACTACAGGTGTTACCGAAAAGTTGATTTGATACGGCACAATACAATAGGTACACACTCAAGAAAAAGTGTAATTTTTGTGATTTTTGCAGCAGTCGTTTAGGAAGTTTAAAAATCCACATGTACAAACATTCTAGAGAGACAGACCCTTCAGCTGTGATAAGTGCGACTACATTATTGCTGTAGTTTTGCAAGCGCCTTGGAAACGCACATCTACAAACACCCAGGACAGCGACCTTTCAGCTGTGATCAGTGCGACTATAGGTGTTACCAAAAAAGTGATTTGACTAAACACAATAGAATATACACTGAAGACAAACCGTTTAAATGAAATGTTGTGATTATTGCAGCAATCAAACAGTGGCTTGAAAACCGACACGTTCAAATACTGCGACTACAAGTGCTTCGACTCAGCACAATAGAACTGGCATCGAGGGTAAACCGCTCTGGAAGTTAGTGTACAATAGAATTAATTTTTAAAGCTGATAATTACTAATACTGTACCCATTATAATAAATTAATAACTTAAAATGATAGATATCCAATAAGTTTATTTACATCAAGATCAAATTGTTCATTTATTTTACACTATTTACGCTTTATTTTTTAACTAGATTACCCCCCAGGCTTCTAGGACCCTCACGAACGAAGTAACACCGTTTCCTCAAGTGGGCCAGTGTTCATAAACATATTTTTTTCGGGTGAAATTGAACCTTCTACAGCTAAGCCATTCGAAAATTGGAAGATTACGAATCTTATGTTTTTTTATTCAGATTTTTACCTAATACGGTTCTGTAGTTACAGTATTTTGTATTGACAATGTAAAATTGCTTGAAAAAAAAATTAAAAGAAAAATTTTATTACACATTATGCGACAGGGGCACAAAACGAACGTTTTTCTTAAAAAAAACTATTAATTATAATTTAGAAATTATGGCTGTTTTAGTTTTCGATTGAATTTTTTTCGGAAAAGTTTTTCGCTTATAACTGAAACGGCCAAAAATGTTTATTTCTTTATCCGCGTAAGATTCTTTTTGAATTTTGAAAATCGGTCCGAAAATAAGCGAGTTGTGGTCAAATTACGGCTTAATTTGTTTGAAATTTTGTTGACTATTTTTAACATTTTTTTTAATCTCGAAGATGTCCTTGTACCAAAATAATCTAAATCAGAAAATAAAGACATCTTTCGTAAACTCAAAACTTTTTTGGAAACGAAAATATCTCGAGCCGTTTTAATGCAAGACGAATTTGAAAGAAGGTCGATTTTCGTATGGAATCTGTTCCTAGCAACGTGAACAGAGAACCGAGATGATAAGAAAAATATAAGTTAAGATTCTGTTATTTCATCTTGGTTTTTTCCGTCATCTTGGATTGAATGATTGAACGACTTTTGTCGTTGTTCGGAATCTGAGTAGATTTTACGAACTTTTTGTTGTAACGACTTCTGTTCTTCTGACATTGTCTTGAGTTTACTTTTCAGTATTTGTTGCATTATCCGAGACAAGTATTTCTTGATAACCATGGGTACTGGAAGATGTCTTTAAGTAGTGTTATGGTAGAGGTTGATGTTGGAGACGATTTTTTAATTATTATTTCGGGCCATTTTTACCTGCTGTGGACTATGATGAAAAAGTGGCTGTCTTCAAATGGACCAGCGTAGTCCAAACTCGTTGCCAGTTCTGATCGGCAGGTTCCCAAGTATGAAGCTCTGCTTTTGGCGGATTATTTTTGTGTTTTGCACATGGTTCACACGACTTTTCGAAATCAGTGTTAATATTTTGCCAATAACAATATTTTCGAGCGAGCATTTTCATTTTTACGATTCCAGAATGAGTCTGATGTAGTTCTTCTAAAACTAAGTCTTGTAAAGGCTTCGGATTTATTACACGATTTCCTCGAATATAATTTCTTCTTGGAGGTTAAACTGTGGGTCATAGTTTTTTCCTAACATTAGGTCAGATTTCAGTTGTTTTAATTCTGGATCAATTTCAGTTTCTCTTGCAATTGTGGAATGCGTGACTGTTTCATCAGATATGGCATTCACTGTTTGATCGTTTATTTCTGAACTCTCTGTGTCTTCTTCAATTGTTAATTCGTTGCTTTCAGGTAAAGAGGCTCTCGAAAGGTAGTCGACATTTGAGTGTTCTTCTGATTTCCTGTGTTTTACAGTATAGTCAAATGCGCTTAAAAATGCTGCGTAACGGAGGAGACGAGCGCTAGTCATCGCAGGTAACTGTGATTGCGGATGAAAAATGTGAGTCAACGGCTGAAGTTATTTGCGGCGATACGACTAAAAACTGCGATTAAGCGATTTTTGCATTCTTGGTATGTGGCAGCATGGACGATGATGTCATCAAAATATGTTATTGTTCCTTCAAGTCCAGTAAAATATCAAGGATGCGGGGAAATTCAGAGGGTGCTGTTTTGATACCAAACAATAATCGATTTACCGCGTACCTTTATGCGTCGATATTGTTTGTATCGTATTTTCTTTTGGGAATTAGTGTGTGAGCGCATCCCGTATCTACTTCAAAACTTTGATCAGTGGCGGCTTGTCCATATGGTCATTTGGTCAATGACCTCCCAAAAATTTTGACAATATATAAAAAATATTCATTATTACGTGTTTTATTAAAATAGGTAATTAAGTCGCAAGTACAATAACTTAAAATTTATCGGCCGTCGTTCGTAATTCATCCTCTTCAACCTTGGGCTGGCGGTGCGAATTGTCCTCATTGAATTAGATCTACCCGGAAAACTCGAAAAACGTGCAGCGCCCGAATAAACGCGAACGTCCGAAACAATAATCAACTTTGGGTCATGAGCCGGATCCCGCAGTTTACGTTGACTTCGTATAGGGTGTACAAATACGCTCGATTTTTGATTCGATTTTCGCGTGTTTTAAATCAATTTAAGAATTTATATTGATATGTTTTACTGTTGTTGTGTTGTTTTGTAAAAATACTATTTTTGATTCGCGTGTGCATGCGCTATAATAGAAAATGTCGGTAGTGCAGAAAATTAAACAACTAAAAAGTGCTAACAAACTTAATTTTACAAAATTAGTTGAGTTCAAGGCAAATGGTCGTCCTTTGCCAGAACTAAGTTTACGACAGACTAGCAAAGACAAAAATAAAGATGTTCATCGAAACTTTCGCAAGGTAATGTATGATTTAGCTAACTGGATATGTGGTTGTGAAGTATCAAATGTATTTTACTGTTTTGTTTGTTTATTATTTTCTAAAGACTCGTCAGACTCGCTATAGTCCAAATCCGGTGTCAGAGATTTAAAACATTTAAAAAGAGGAAATAAAAAAACATGTTTCGTCTGCAGAACACATGAAATGCTCGGTAAATTTTGCAACCGTAGGAAATGTTGATATTCGTACACAGCTAGACAATGCTTACAGAAAATCCCTTAGAGATTTTAATGAGAATGTTTCGAAAAATCGCTATATTTTGAACAAAATTGTAGATTGTATAAAATTTTGCGGTGCATTTGAGTTATTTATATTTTTTTAAGTATGCCTATTTTTTAAATTAATTTTTGACCTCCCAGTATGATTGACCACGAGCCGCCACTGACTTTGATCCCAAATATTGTAAAAGCATAAAGGCTTTTTCATTATTTCCAGGGCTGTTTGGAGGAATTCTCTTTAATGTAAAATAATTTTCTAATCTTTTTTCCACTATGAAGGATGAAGCTTCAAAATTAGAGACGTTAATCGATACTTTAGAAGTTCGGTATGATACTTGGAAAATAATTTTGAAGACAGTATTAAAATGGCAGAATGAAGCAGCAAAAAGTGCTGATAAATTCCAACATCAACGATATTTTTAAGTACTAAAGGACCTAAGTATAATATAAATGTACGAAACTCGGAGGTTTTCCACCGATCTAACCCTGATAGGCATCTTGGTTTCCGGTTGATTTTTAAAGGAGTGTATTTCTTTAGCGACAATAAGTGTTGTGAAATTGAAATAACTTTTCGACTACAAAGTCTAACCTTAAGGGGACCGTCTATCCACGTGTCAAGAAGTTTTCTTACTACTCCCAAGCAAACTGCATGCATATCGACTGGAAAGTCGGATACCATGTCAATACCTAATTGAACGAGAGGTGAATTAGAAATATGATGGCTTTCTTCGAAAAGATTTATCTGATGTTTCATTCGCATTATTGTTTTTAAGAATTACTCTTCCATTTACATACTGTCCATGCTCAGTACATTTATCACAAGAAGAGTAGCCTCTTGGTGATTTACACTTTTATGTAAGCTTTTGCTGGAGAATCACAAACAAAGTTATGGATGCTTATGCGTGAATTAATTTATTATTTATATTAATTTCATGCATTAACAATTCAGAAATTATATTAATGAAATCTTCAAAATATACATCTAATGGTTTTCGCTTAGAAAGGTTCACTATTTATATTTTTAACTAATAGTTACTAGAATAGGCCAAAACCATTTTTAAGAAATTTAGTTCTTATTGACCTGGGGGTTTCCAGCAACGTTGTGCAATCTAGAGGTAGAGAAGGATGATACTCCCGTAATACATGCAGAAAATTTGTTACAGTGCAATGTGGAACCTTAGAATCCAAAGCCCAAATTTTTCAGTTTGTCTTGTAAACTTATATCGTTAGATATTTCAGTATCGCTTGAAACTATTTTAAAACTTAACTCCTCATTTTCTAAACTGTTTACACTGTTCAATTCTAATCTGAGTCTCTATTTTTGATATCATTATTTTCTAACCCGTCAGCATTATTGTTATCCACATGTGAAATTTACTACTACTGTGTTTACCTATTCAGAATGATTATTTACTAGCAAATTAGAACTCGATAATGAACTATTCGAACATATTGATTGTTTGAAAACTTTTCATTTTAACTTCAGAAGCTTTAGCAATTCGCCTCTGTAATTGTCGTTTACCTACTAAAATCATTTAATCCACTTTTTTTAAACATATTAAGTACTTAAACTAATCGAAATTATAAATACTAAACTTTATTTAATTTTAATTGTGAAAGAGTCTGACGACGTGGTGCGTGTTTCAACTAAACCTTAATCAGCGTTCTCTATTGTACACTCATGAAATTTAAAACTTGGACACCACAATTTCTGTAAACAAAAGTTTGCACATTGTGAAGCGGGCTTAAGGGTATCATTTACAATTCTAACAGCAGGTAGTCTCAGCAGGGGTTATCTTATAGAAGGACTGTAGAATGAATCATTACACTAAGCACGTTTTAGAAAATAGGTAATTTACGTTGCTTACTTAATTTTTTTCTTTAAAGAATATATTTGAAGGTATCGCTAATTAAACACCATAGCTCGATTAATTATCGAATCAAAATTTTGTTTAGGAAATGTTTACAAAATAAAATTAGAAATAATTTTGATTTAAAAAACGTCTACAAGCAATAACTTTTAAATTAAATCAAAAACTAAACATGGTTATTTGGGTTGACTGATTATTACTTATTTTTAAATAAATCTAACCTACTAATTATTGTAAGTTATTAAAAAAATCATTAAACTCTTCATTCATAATATTTAGTCCTTACAAAATGTATATTTTATGACGTTTCTTTTTCTGTAGTTAATATAAAAAATGAAAATAAAAACTAAGGCAATTCTTATTGTCAACGTATATATTTAGTTTTTTGACAAGAATTTATTACATAATTATAATTAAGATACCAAGTTATAGTTTAAAATTAAATGAAAACGTTTTTTTTAAATAAAGGTATTACTATATAAATAAATATAAGAAATCAATAATGGGTGTGACCTCCATTATTATTGATACATTCTTGGAGGCGTCTGCTCATTGACGCTATCAAGGTATCAATATAATTAATATTAATCGTTTCCCATGCGGTATCAATGGCTGCAATTAGTGCATTACGGTTTACTGGTATAAAATTTGGCCCTTGTTGTCTTCGGATAACAGCAAGTATTCGAGCCCAAACATTTTCGGGATAATGTTAAAATCTGGGCTTTTGCTGGCCAGGGTAACAGCTCCAAGTTATTTTCTCGTATCCAATTGCGCACAACCCGCGAAGTATGAATAGGGGCGTTGTCCTTTAACAACAAAATACATTATGAAAATGTTAATTCAACAGATCCCGAACTATTTTTTGGAGAAAGTATAGTGAAATAAGAATACTTACTTGTTGGAAAATATAATCTTCGTCTGGATAAAACACTTCGACTGAAGGTTTCATAATAGTTTCCAAAAGACGTCCATCGATAGCCCAACAAACTCCTGGACCCCGCGCGCTAACCCAACCCCACACATTCACAGAAAAATAACCACTTCGTTTTTAGGACATATGTGATTATTTTCGTAACGAGTTCCTTCCATTCTAAAAAACTTTTAGTGGTCCATCGTTGCGGCTATTGAACGTTTTTTCGTCGCTAAAAATCACTCGATTCCAAAATTCCAAAGGTTCGTTCACATATCGACCTCTCATATTTTCGTCACTGAGAACTTCTTTCGCAGCAGCATTATACTTCTTTATTCCCATCTCCTTTAATCTTTTTTGTGCAGTTATACGGCATCCGGGAAAATTTGTATCTGCTATAGCCCTGGAGTATGTAGCAAATGGTTGTTCTGTTACGTAATGAAACAACTCGAGATCTTGAGCACGTGTAGATACTTTAGGTCTACCACTTCCGATGGCTCTTTCAAAGTGTGTTCAAGATTCCATTTTACTCGGTAATGCCCTACGGTGTTTTTTGGTATATCTAACATACGTGAAATTTTACTCACGCTAAATTCCGAAACAATCCGCGCTTTCAAATCAGCACAGAGATGAGGTGGCATTTTCACAACACTTGAGATTTTTAACTAAAATGAAATTTACATTTCTTACTTTATTTATTGGTTCACACTACCCTTTCTCAAACAGTAGGTAATTGTTTATTTATTACATACTTCTAATGACCAATGTAACAACCCTTAGAGCAATATGACTCAAAGGAAGTAAATTAAACAAGCAAGGATATTCTATTGTTATTGAAACTTATTCATAAAGTAAAAGCCATTTCCTTATAATGCTAATGGACAGGATTTTCTTTTAAGTATTAAGATTACAATAGAGGACTTATAAACTTTCGAAAATATCTAATTATAAATATTTACACTGCAATTGCGCTTTTTCCTTAATAATTTCTTAGCAATAACATACACGTTCTTGGTTTTAAGTTGTCATAAATTTGATATGATATAAATTTGTGTTTCTAATATTACATCACAAACTAATCTTTATTCGCCAAAAAATTGTTGCTTAAGTTGTAAAGCTTCGTACACACCTGAACAACAAACCGAGCAACAAACATAACAACGAACCGAAAGTCAAACAGAACGACAAACGATCTTTTATGATTTCTACAATTCGAACAACAAACGGAACGTTTGTGCTGTTCCCATAATTATTTTCAGTAGTTTTCAGTTCATATATATTTATTATTGAGAAGAGAAAATTGCGGAAAACAAGAAGATAGTGCCAACCAAATTTTTACGCACAAAGAATGATGCTAATAGGGACATCATTTTTTTCTTGCATTCTTAAACACTGATTAATTTAAAACATTTTTCTTCTGTCAACTCCATAATATTACCTAAAACACAACAAACCCACAAAAAGGGAGGACAAAAAATAAATAATTTAATTCTCCCTCATAAGTTTGTTCGCCGTTTTGTTTAGATTCGTCCAAACCTGCAAACGCATTCGCGCGCATTTTCTTTGATGTCGGAGAAAAACCGACAAGTTGCGGGAACGCCGCAAACCGTTCGTGGAACAATCAGGACTTGCGAATCTGTTCTAAAATTCATACGTAGCACCGTCCAAATTAATGTTCCGATTGCCGTTCGGTTCGTTGTTCTGTTTGTTCCTCGGTTTGTTGTTCAGGTGTGTACGAAGCTTTACAATAAGCATATTAATATGAACTATATCTTATGAAAGGAGAGTTATGTAACTATAATTAACGACTTAACGTTACGTTAGTAGATTCCATTTACTATTTACACATATTTTCTTGGAACATTCGATAATTAACTATCGGGATATGATGACCCTATACTTCGCAGGTTGTGCGCAACTGGATACAACCAAATAACATGGAGCTATTACCCTGGCCAGCAAAAAAGCCCAGATTTTAACATTATCGAAAATGTTTGGGCTCGAATACTTGCTGTTATCCGAAGACAACAAGGGCCAAATTTTTATAACAGTAAACCGTAATGCACTAATTGCAGCCATTGATACCGCATGGGAAACGATTAATATTAATTATATTGATACCTTGATAGCGTCAATGAGCAGACGCCTCCAAGAATGTATCAATAATAATGGAGGTCACACCCATTATTGATTTCTTATATTTATTTATATAGTAATACCTTTATTTAAAAAAAACGTTTTCATTTAATTTTAAACTATAACTTGGTATCTTAATTATAATTATGTAATAAATTCTTGTCAAAAACTAAATATATACGTTGACAATAAGAATTGCCTTAGTTTTTATTTTCACTTTTATATTAACTACAGAAAAAATGAAACGTCATAAAATATACATTTTGTAAGGACTAAATATTATGAATAGAGAGTTTAATGATTTTTTTTAATAACTTACAATAATTAGTAGGTTAGATTTATTTAAAAATAAGTAATAATCAGTCAACCCAAATAACCATGTTTAGTTTTTGATTTAATTTAAAAGTTATTGCTTGTAGACGTTTTTAAATCAAAATTATTTCTAATTTTATTTTGTAAACATTTCCTAAACAAAATTTTGATTCGATAATTAATCGAGCTATGGTGTTTAATTAGCGATACCTTCAAATATATTCTTTAAAGAGAAAAATTAAGTAAGCAACGTAAATTACCTATTTTCTAAAACGTGCTTAGTGTAATGATTCATTCTACAGTCCTTCTATAAGATAACCCCTGCTGAGACTACCTGCTGTTAGAATTGTAAAATGATACCCTTAAGCCCGCTTCACAATGTGCAAACTTTTGTTTTCAGAAATTGTGGTGTCCAAGTTTTAAATTTCATGAGTGTACATTCGGTTGCAAAGAATCTGCAAAGAGCTCTTTTAATATTATATTGGTTTTGGGAACAACACCATCCCCTCCAAAACTTGCCTAGTATACAGCCCCTAGAAAAATAGTGTAATCGAAGTTTCTTTTTACCAAAGTGCCAATGCTTTCATTATTTAAATCAGCTTATACTTTATTAAGCCCTTCCTCAAGCTTTAGTGGGAAGTTTGGAAAACAGTTGGGTTTGGAGAGAATCCACCTTACAGCTCCCATGCGAAGATGATAAGCAATGGAAAGTTGCCAAAATTTGTTTGTTTTGTTCTTTTACAGTAATAAGATGTTGCAGCAACGTTTGATACTCTGCAAATTAATAAATAATTACATATAAATGTAATGTAGTTATGGTTAATGTATGACATACCGTTATGATTTAGTATAGATTTAGTGTGTTCAGGATTAGTAGATTCATTTGAAAAAATCACTGTCAATAGATTTTGTCTATAATTACTTATCTCCTTACTGTGAAATTCAAGAGGTGTTTGAACATTTGGTGATGAGAAGGTTCCAGATTGTTGAACTTCTGATACAGTATTGAATTTGCTTGACAAATTAAGTGTAGGTAGACACCTGATATGATGTAAACTCTGCCCTTTTTTGTTTTAATGTTGCTTTCTTTAGATCATCTTAAAAATCAAATTTTCATTTAGTACATACACTAGCTGTATCAATAAGTAATCAAAAAAGGCACCAAAACCAAGATTTATATATTTTTCGAAATTTTGGTATATGTAATTGCTATTGTAGTATTACTTTTTTAAAGAAAACGGACGAGATAAAACAATATGCAATATATGACATGTCGATCAATGACGTTGGTGCTGTGAACTAAATCATTATCCTGGACGCACTAAAATAGGGTGTAACGTACAAATTATACAGATAGACCGAGTTTGGGATTCTCGACGAATGTAAATTAAAACAGGAGAGAGAGAGAGAGAATAAACAGATAAGTATTTCATTGAACCCGATATAAAATTCGTATTCGACGGTGCAATTCGCATCAACCGGCTAGGTCACTAAAGTGCATGTGTTCAAGATACTCGTACTTAGGGCTACAATAAAATACTCGCACTGAAAACAAGTCACAAATTAGGTTTATTTTACGACATAACAATAACACAATTTGCACAAACATAGGAAAACGCGAATCGTTACGGGCTGACGTCGCAGTACCCGTTTCTAATTGGGCGCACTAAAGTTACGACGCAGTCAGCGACAGGCTGATCTTTGTTTATGTTCGGCGGCGATTTTTAACTGGTTTTCGTCACGCAAAATAACAGACAGACAAAATACCTTATACAACTGTGGTTGGTAGCTACGAAGGCAGATACGAAGCGGGTGTGGTTGACGAGAAGGCTCGTACGGTTTCTAGAATTGGGTGCCGTCTTCAAAATTCACAACTCAAATAACGGAAACAAGGTAGCCATTTTACCCAGTCAAAGAATTTCGTAGTAGTAGTAATGTCGTTGTAGTAATTTCGTCTCCGTATTTTCGTCTAAAAGAGAAACAAAGAAGATGTCATCCCCAACCGTCTAAACGCACACGCCAAACTACTTACGGTGTTTGAAACGCATAAAATATGCAAAAATATTCGAGAGAAACACTGGGCGTTGTTGTTATAAATAGTTGTACCCTAAAATAAAAGATCGATTACTACTGATGCCATCGAAAACAGTAGATTTAATTTACCTAAGCGTCATTAGGGACAGAGCGCATGCGAACACCACGGCGTTTAAAGTAACATTGAGCGGAACAGGACGGAAGTAACCAACAGACACCGTGAAAACGAACCAAAACCGTCCTCTATCGGCGCCCCGAATAACTCCACCAAAAATCACACCAAATTTGGCGCGATGTACAAAAAATCACGTAACACGGAATTTAAAATCTACGCAGGAAGAGAGAAAATGAAGGAACGGCTTCTGTCCCAACAAATATTGTAGTAAACTTGTCAAAGGATCTACTCAACTAATACAAGAGTTTCGAGCTGAGTAACGTATTGTTGGATCAAAGAACAAATTATATAGGCACACTTAGAACTAACAGAGAGGGAAATCCTAAAGAAGTCATCCAAAAGAAGTTAAAAAAGGGTACAATTTTTGGCCTAGAAAATGAAAGAGGTATCTGTATCATGAAATGGAAGGATAAAAGATATCTTCTTCTTTTGTCTACCAAATATATCGTTGACACAGTCGAAGTAAAAAAGACGCACTGGTATAGTAAAGAAGAAGAAAGCTATTATCGATTACAACGATGGGAAGTCATCACAATTGATTGATCTGACCAAATGTTCAGTTACAATTCACCGTTAAGAAAATATCTAAAATGGTATAGAAAATTAGCGATGGAATTTCTTTTTAGGTTCCGCCGTAGTCAACGCACACATTATACATGCTGTTCTAAATTAAGTGCGCACCATTGGTAACTTTGTTATTCGTGGAGATACAAAGTCAGTTAAATTAGCAAACTAGTAGCTTTTTTTCTGCTGGTTACGATGATGAAATCAAAAAAACAATTGAATGTAGCGTTTAAGAAAAACTGAGGAAAATGTTATTAATGGAACACCCTGTATATTTCTTACTGCAACAATCGCAAATCACCCACAGAACAAAAAAGGTTATATACAATATTGGGCTCAAATAGAAAATAAGCGAATTATCAGCATATTTTTCTTTTAGACTAGTTGACCGTGAATTGCTGCGAAATAAGATTCAATTTTACTTTTTTAGCTTCAAATTAGTTTGAATGCTCTTCAAAATGCACTTTAAATATTAAGATATGCCATTTACTTCTACTTTATTTATAATAAATTGTTTTTTGAGTTCTAGTTTTCACAAAAAATCCTTTCATGAAACTTCATTCTATTTGTTAATCTTATGTCAAAAAAGGAAATTAATAAATTAATTATGTGAATATGAATTTAAATTTGACGTTATTTTATTGCTTAATCGAATTCCCTTATTTTTCCGAAAACGTCAGTTCAGTTAGTTGAGTTATTAAGATTTTAAAATGCCATTCACTCATTTGAAAAAATGCGACATAAGTGGAAGGCTGGCACTTCAATCTTGAGATAATGAGGAAAAAGTGAAAGGCAATTAGCCTAATTAGGCTAACAACCTCTCACCTACCTCTCACATCATTAGGCTGTTAATAGTTACTGGCATTTTATTCACTTTCCACTTACAGCCTTTATTTTCTTTATTAAACGTTAGTGAAGATGAACTTTCTTTAATAACTAAATGTAAACAAACTGTTTGTATGCCTTATCTTCGCCACCTTGAAATTTATTTGACAGCATTCTGGAAACTCTATTGATCGAGGGACGCATAGATCAGTAAATTAATTCAAAACTGAAAACACTAATGTTGATTTTAAATCGTCTCGAAATAACTTGATAGCACGGAGCTAATTAAAGTTATCCGTGGCAGCCCTCGCCAAAGTTTATTAAGCGCATTTTTGGTACAGATGTATTACATTAATTTTAACCTCTAATAAATTTATTATTATCTACGCTTTTCTAAAGAAGTTATTAAGGACAAAATCGAAAGCTATTGAAACGTTCGTTAATCTCAGTTAAAATGGTATGTTTTAAAGGGTTTTGCAATTTCTTGCAACTAAACTACGTACACAGCAGTTCTTCAATAATTAACTGCATGTTATAATTACGTTAGTCATTAATTATATCGATACTGGTATCGAGAACTTTTACATATCGCCAATATTTAAATAAATAGTAGGAATTTTATGTTGGTATAATCTTGGCTATTGAAGATTTTTCAATTATTGGTTCTACAATAAGAAACCATAATTGGCCCAATATTTATTCATCAAAGTAAAACAATATTGAACAACCAATAAACTTCCAACATTGAACCAATGTAGACTCTTTTACATCTCGCCAATATTTAAAAAATAGTAGGATTTTAATGTTGGTAAAAATCTTGGCGATTGAAGATTTTTTAATTATTGGTTCTGCAATAGGAAACCATAATTGGCCCAATATTTATTCTTCAAAGCAAAACAATATTGAACAACAAATAAACTGCCAACATTGAACCAATGTAGAAACTTTATACATCTCGCCAATATTAAAAAAATAGTAGGATTTTAATGTTGGTATAATCTTGGCTATTGAAGATTTTTCAATTATTGGTTCTACAATAGGAAACCATAATTGGCCCAATATTTATTCATCAAAGTAAAACAATATTGAACAACCAATAAACTGCCAACATTGAACCAATGTAGAAACTTTTTACATCTCGCCAATATTTAAAAAATAAGAGGATTTTAATGTTGGTAAAATTTTGGCGATTCAAGATTTTTCAATTATTGGTTCTGCAATAGGAAACCATAATTGGCCCAATATTTATTCTTCAAAGCAAAACAATATTGAACAACAAATAAACTGCCAACATTGAACCAATGTAGAAACTTTTACATTCCGCCAATATTTAAAAAAGAGTAGATATTTTATATTGGTAAAATCTTGGCTATTCAAGTTTCTCAATATCTGGTCTACATTGGTTAATCATAATTGGCCCAATATTGGCTCTACAAAATAAAACAATATCGCACAACCAATATAACACCAACGTTTGGCCAATATCGCAGTTTATACGGTACCCCAATTTTTTCTCAATTATTGAGTCTGCATTGGGCAAATAATATAAGGCCAACATTGATTTTTAAAACAAAACAATATTACACTAACCAACAATCTACCAATATTGGGCCATTGCAAATTTGCCAATATTGCAAAATATCTGTAGCTAATATAGTACCACAGTAGCCAATATTGCAGAAATAATGGCGCTATATTGGCGTACATTGCACCTATGAAGTACCAATATAATAACCCCAATATATGTAACTACCAGTTATGCCAATGTTGTGCCAATATTGGTGATATTGCGCCTATATGTTTTGTTCTACCTGGGAAATGTTTTATCTGTTTCATTTTTTTTTTATTGAACTTGGTAACTGATTGAACAAAGTTGAACTGGAGTGTTCTACCGATAATAAAGTATTTTCTACAAGAATCAGTTTGTTTTAAGCAAACATATATTTTGAATGTAGAAAGTGTAAAAAAAAAACTTTATTTTCAAAAATATTCTAGAAAATGTAAATTAAAAGTGTTTACAAATACAAGTATCTTGTTTTTGTATGTACAGGTATAAACAACATTTTCTAGAATATTTTGAAAATAAAGTTTTTTTTACACTTTCTACATTCAAAATACATGTTTGCTTATATCATCTTAATGCGAATATAAGAAACTGAAATAATAATTTTATTATACATCTTATTAGAAGTTGTAGGTAAATAATATGTTTACGTTTTTACAAACCTTAATGTGTTCTTTCCTAAGTGGTAACATCAACAATTATATAAAAAGATTGTATTTTATTAAGTTAAAACCATACAGCGCAGCGGATTGAAAAAAAATCAAGGGATCTAATTTGTTTAGAAATTATTCAGGATTTCAAAAATAATATTTATTGAATTGAAAAAGTTACCAACTTGGTTCAAATTACATTAACAAAGTTTAGGAAAATAATATTTAAGAAGTTACATTTTTTGATTTTAAGACTTGTTTCAGTTGTTTACAGGTGTTAAAATTTAACTAACACACATACGTTTGTTTGTTTTCTTATTAAGTACCATCTTCATTTAAGTTCTGGTTTAAAATAAAATTAATTACTTACTACCCTAACAGTTTAGATTCCGCCAACTTCTTAATAGATTTAAAGATATGCAAATTGTATAATTAAAAATAGGGTTTGCAATAGTTTACTTGGTGAATAAAGTTGGATTATAATTCTTCTATACCCTAAATATTTATTACCTACGTGATGATGAAGTGAGTATATATGTGTTTAGATGTAATGGTCTAGTTGTTTCATAGAATTAGTAGTTTCATTTAAAAATTAAATTAAATACGTTTGAATACGATTCATTATTGTAACTATTTTTCTAGCAAACGAAAAAACGATTTATGATTATATTTAACTAAATAAATTTTTTTAATCTAAATTAAATTATTAGAAAAGCATCTCACTCGTTAAAGATTTTTTTATGATTGTTTGGTTTATTTGATTCTCTAGAACAATTAATCAGGTTTTTATTTAAACGTTATAACAGATATGATTATGAATATTTTTTAAAATAAAGTTTTTTTACAATTTCCACATTCAAAATACATGTTTGCTTATAACATCTTAATGACGAAGCGTTAAACACTGCAATTATCATAAACAAGTCAAGACAAGCGGTTTTTTTTCTAGGAGATTACTCAGAAGAATATTGTAAAGCATTAATTAAGAAATATGAAAAAGGAACATTTTCCTCATTAGGGAAGTTATTTAACACCATTTTTAAAAATACGTCCTCTCATCTCATTAGGAATTAAAAATTTAAAAAGGTGTGGGTTAGAAATAGAGAGGCTAATTATATATATATATATATATATATTTAAATGATAAGTTTTCGACATCTAGTGTCGACTCGTGAAAGCGTTCACGTACGAAAATGTTAGCAACTTTGCCGACAGGTATGTAAAGCAGTTACATAGTCGGCAAAGTTGCTAACATTTTCGTACGTGAACGCTCTTCACGAGTCGACACTAGATGTCGAAAAACTTATCATTTAAATATTGTGATCCCTCCAGTAGGGCATATAGTCGACAGCGCGCGTTTGTACAATAGTGAACTTACACTCGAGTTCTCTCACTCCCGATGAGTCCCAAAGGACGAAACAGCTGTCGGGTGATTCTCAGTGTTTGTTTGCTATTGTACAACCACTTGCGTACTTTACTGCAGGCGATTCGAAATTTTTATACTTGCCAACTGTTAGGTTGGCTATAATTATTAAAGAATCGACTATGTAACTGCTTTACATACCTGTCGGCAAAGTTGCTAACATTTTCGTACGTGAACGCTTTCACGAGTCGACACTAGATGTCGAAAAACTTATCATTTAAATATTGTGATCCCTCCAGTAGGGCATATAGTCGACAGCGCGCGTTTGTACAATAGTGAACTTACACTCGAGTTCTCTCACTCCCGATGAGTCCCAAAAGGACGAAACAGCTGTCGGGTGATTCTCAGTGTTTGTTTGCTATTGTACAACCACTTGCGTACTTTACTGCAGGCGATTCGAAATTTTATACTTGCCAACTGTTAGGTTGGCTATAATTATTAAAGAATCGACTATGTAACTGCTTTACATACCTGTCGGCAAAGTTGCTAACATTTTCGTACGTGAACGCTTTCACGAGTCGACACTAGATGTCGAAAAACTTATCATTTAAATATTGTGATCCCTCCAGTAGGGCATATAGTCGACAGCGCGCGTTTGTACAATAGTGAACTTACACTCGAGTTCTCTCACTCCCGATGAGTCCCAAAAGGACGAAACAGCTGTCGGGTGATTCTCAGTGTTTGTTTGCTATTGTACAACCACTTGCGTACTTTACTGCAGGCGATTCGAAATTTTTATACTTGCCAACTGTTAGGTTGGCTATAATTATTAAAGAATCGACTATGTAACTGCTTTACATACCTGTCGGCAAAGTTGCTAATATATATATATATATATATATATATATATATATTTGACATAAGCTAGCAAGATTATTATTCATATCTACATCAGATAGTAAAACATGAACCGGTACAAAAACGAGATACCAAAAAGGTAATTGAAAAATTTAACTTACTGGTTAGTATTAATTCTGTTATCTTAAATTACAGATATGGTGCAGTGCAGGGTAGATCCTTGTCACGTAATGCTGCGGCATCGATTGTCATCGCATATGTGGAAGTGCCATCCTGTAGAGGTCGAGAGAGAACGAAATGAAAAAATGCAAGAAAAACTAAAACAATGGGAGCAATATGAAAAAGTTAAATCGGCTCCCATTCCTTCTATCGTGTAACGTTAAAAATTTACTCACCTTGTCACCAAACTGCAGCTGCATTCCGGAAAAGCACCTTCTGGTATTGGTGATGTATTTGCACGCCCATTTTACGTAAGTGCTGGGCAAGCTGAAACTAAGTATTGTATGAATACATACCTGTGTTACCCCCTTTATTTTTTTTATTGTTATTTTATTACATTTGACCATTGTCAACAATTACATAAACTGTCCGATGAACTCATTCTGTCTTTGCTCGTTGAACTATTTATGTTCAAACTGTTTTAGAACTATTCGCGTGAAAAAATTACATTGAAGCTACTGCAGCTGCCGGGTTGCGTATTACCATTTTGTTCAGAAGCAACTAATACTTAGTAGAGGCGCATAATTTGTGTACTCTGTTAATTTTGTCGTTTCGGTTACCATTCTTTCATTCACCCCTAATGCAACGTTTAAATGCCTAAGGATTGTTTTAAATTTTGCGTTGCAATCGCCTTCTACCGTGGTGACCTTCCACAGAAAATCATTGGAGAAGAAGAATATCGGTGTCAGGTTTGGAACGGTTAGAATAATCCAGCAACTACTACCTTCTAATAAAGATAACCTGCCGAAACTCTCAACAAAAGGGGTCTACCCAATTGATTGTTCATGTGGAAAGGTCTACATTGGTCAAACCGGACGCAACATAAAATGTAGATTAAAAGAACATCACCGAGACGCCAAGTCCAGAGCGGTAGATAAATCAGCAATCGCAGAACATCTACACGAAAAAGGAAAACACATCATCAATTTCGAGGAAGCTAAAGTTCTATCAAGGACTAACAACTATTATCCAAGGATAATCAGAGAATCCTTAGAAATTATGAAAAACAAAAACAACTTCAATCGAGAAGATGATTACCGATTAAGCAACACGTGGAAACTAACTCTTCACAAAAACAAACAAAACAAATGTCGCCACAAAATTAGTCGATACCAAACAGAAGATCAACCAACCATCGAACCCCAACCACCCGTCACTGAAAGACATCAACCAACCGTAACGGAACATAGGTATATAACGAGAAGCAGAAGACAACAACATCAGTCTTTAGAGTAACTTCTGAAGAAGCTAACAGCATGGTTAGCGAAACGTCAAGCAGAGAACGTAGGAAAGAAGGACGAACACGGCTCAACCCGGAAGATAATAATCTTACCTTCCAAAGGTTTTTGAATGTTGGGATGATGATGATAACCCATCATATACCGACCATTTACCGCAGCCGGGGAAAGGGGTTCGTCAAGATAAAAAAAATGAATTATTTTATAAAAATTTTTAAAATGTATAAAACTAATTTTAACTATTAAAAATGAAAAAGATTAAAAATTCATCTTTTCATTTCATTTGATAGACTTCTCGGTTTCACAAAGTTTGACTACATATTAACTTTTAATCATAAACAAGTCAGGACAAGCGTTTTTTTTTTTCTACGAGATTACTCAGAAGAACATTAATTAAGAAATATAAAAAAGGAACAGCGTTATGTCGAGCTGGTCCAGTTGTTTCATAGAATTAGTAGTTACATTTAAAAATTAAATTAAATATGTTTGAATACGATTCATTATTGTAACTATTTTTCTAGTAAACGAATAAACGATTTATGATTATATTTAACTAAATAAATCTTTTTTAATCTAGATAAAATTATAGAACATAGAGGATGTATCAAATATACTTTACCCCGCTTGTTGTAAAATTTTCAGCTGTGATCTAATTTAGACAAACTTGTCTTATACTCTGACATAGTTTATTATTATAAACCTATTTAAAAAAAATCTAGATATAATTATAAAGTTAGAGAGTATATCGAAGGTTGGGTTAATAATTTTTGAATATAGACACACCGAGTTTTTTTTAATAGATATAACGTACAATCATCACAATTCCAAGTTACTTTAGAAAACATTCCATTAATTATTTCAGAGAGTATAAAGGTCTTAGGTGTTTTGGCGGACAAACATTTATCATTCGAACTTCTCATTACCTACATCTATAATAAATTAAACTCTTTCTATTATGCTATTTGTAACTTGAAATCTCCAATCTCGTGTGCACGTATAATGGTCTAGTAAATTTGTTCTGAATTACTGTATACTAATATTTGTGCCAACGCTAGAAATGTGAATAAAGTTTTAATTTGTCAAAAAGAATAATAAGAAAAATTTTTGGTCTTAAACAAACTGCTTCTTGCAGAGAATACTTTATTATCGGTAGAACACTCCAGTTTAACTTTGTTCAATCAGTTACCAGATTCAATAAAAATGAAACAGATAAAACATTTTCCAAAGGAATCAAGAAGATCTTGCAGATGAATTGATTTTATAGCATACAAGAATTTAAAATTTTGTTTAAACTAGTTCTATTAACTAATTCTATTTTAACCTAGTCATATTTATATTTTTCTGACAGCTATATTCTGTATCACCCAAATAACCACATAATAAAGATTTTATTTTATTTATTTTTATTTTACGAAAACTTATTTTTAATTTTATCTGTATTTGTGAGATGAAAAGATGAATTTTTAATCTTTAAGAGAATTAGTAGTTTCATTTAAAATCAAATACGTTTGGTAATAGTTAAAAATTTGTTTGTTAGGCTATCATTTAAAACAGACTTTTGCATATCAAATAAATGTTTGTAAACATTTTTAAAAATGAAGTTTTTTATCTGATTAATTGTTAAGACCTCATTTAAAACATACTTTTGTACACTAGATAAGTTAATTTCACAAGTTGTATTTAGACTTGATACTTATTAATTCAGAAGTTACACAACTAACTACTGTTTACAAACCGATTAAATCGGATAGTGTGTAAGAAAATAAAATATTTGGTCACTTAAGTTTTGATTTGCAAAAGTTAATTTTTTCTCTCACGACTTTAAAATGTGTTTGTTGTTTTTAGTTCATACTTTGCTTTTAACTTGCATGTAGTTTTAGTTAACACTTTTATAATTTACCGAACTAACATATGGTAAATATTTTGATTCATTTTGAAAGACAATCGCAAACTTATGTTCATCCTCTGCAGGTTGTGTGGAGAGATGAATTTTTAATCTTTAAGAGAATCAGTAGTTTCATCTAAAAACAAATACGTTTGTTAATAGTTAAAAATTTGTTTGTTAGGCCATCATTTAAAACATATCAAATAAATGTTTGTAAACATTTTTAAAATAAAGCGTTGATTACATGTAAACATATTACGTATTTTGAATGATGCATTTTTGGTTTTTTAACAATCGCCTTAATTGAGTGACGGAAAAATTGTTTTTAACTTTCACACAATAAATATTGTAAATATTTATTAGATTTTTCGTATTTTTATTTTCAAAATCTTATTCTTGATATAAAATCATCTTACTGTTTTACATTTTAATTAATTAATACGTATTGTTAGCGAAAAGTTTGTCAAAAACGTTCTTTTTAACATAAATATGCTATATGTAATTAGTAACAATTACTCTTTGAAAGTTAATCTTTCACGGTTTGGAAAACGTAAACATTTTAATTACCTTATTATCGGAATCTACTTGATATTTGTTGACATTGAAATGGTTACATTAAAAATATTTGTCTAAAATTTAATTCTGTTTTAGCATTCATGAAATAAATCATCTTACTCTTTTACATTTTAATTAATTGATACGCGTTGTTAGCGAAAAGTTTGCCAGAAACGTTCACTTTTAATATGAAAAACACAATTAACGATGTTATTTTACGAATTTTTAGTATAAATATCAGGTAATGAAATATTTGTTAGTATAACGAATTACGAATTTAAGATGGTTAATATCTTGGTAAGTATAGATATTTTTAATTATAAAATTGTATTTCTTCATCTTTTAAAAAGATTTTGTTTTGTTGCTGTTAGGTTGTTTATAATATTGCATGTAATATTCTTATTAATACTTTTTTAAAATGCTTGTGGTTTATTTTTATTTCAAATTATAGATGCTGGAGATGAATAACCGTCAACATAAGAAAACTCTACGTTTGAATAATAGTGTTGCTAAAAGAAAATTTTTGGTGACATCGTAGATGATTCTGAAGTTGGTTAACGGATGCTAGATGAGAGATTTTGTCTGTTGCTGTTAGGCAAAACGTAGTTTGTTTATAATATTGCACTGTAATATTCTTGTTAATACTTTTTTAAAATGTTTGTGGTTTATTTTTTATTTCAAATTGCTGGAGATGAACAACTGGTCGTCAACATAAGAAAACTCTACGTTGCAGAAAGAAAATTTTTGGCGACATCGTAGATGATTCTCGAGCTGACAAACGAATGCTAGATGAGGTGTGCCATCCATAGATGAAACTCTGAAGATTCTCTGGCAGTTGTAACGTTTCATATTTTTGTAAAATAATTTTATATTGTGTGTGAAACAGAGAGAGAAATAAAATTTGTTTACTGCTTTCTTTATTCTTCCGATTAAAAACATATGTTATTGGTACTTGTAAATGTGATTGTGTAACAGAGATACAAAATAAATTTTATCCACTTGTTGTTTTTTTTTATTTTTCCTAACACATACGTCATCTTGATGGTGTATTGAAACGTTAATGGTTCGAACCCTGATACGTTCAAGTTTTTTTAATCAAGTGTAAATTTAAAACTACTTTCTAAATATGTGGTGGTGTAAAACGTTAATGGTTCGAACCTCAGTATGTTAAAGTTTGTTTTTAATCAAGTGTAAATTTAAAAGTACTTGTTAAAGTCGTGGTTAATGTAATTAATAAAGAAAATGTTGGTTTGACAGCCATATTGAATCGCCTTAGGTAATTGTTTTTCGTGTTTGTGTTCTAGTTTATAATGAATAACAGTGATAAATATATGTTTTTTATTCTTTTCATCTTGTTTATTAAATGTTTAATCATACGTCATACAAAATGGAGCTACGTGAGTGTTATTTTTGTTTGTGAATTAGTTTATAATGAATAACAGTTAGAAATATATGTTTTTATCCTTTTCATCTTGTTTAATAAATGTTTTATCCTTATTCATCTTTTTAATTAACAGTTCTTCTCATCTTAATCATCCTACATTTTACAGCATCATACATTATTAATTCAGCTATATACAAACTTCAAACTCTATATTTTAATTGTCGCCGTAGCCTAGTGGTTAAAGCCTTGGCTCGGTAATGCAATGGTTGCAAGTTCGAATCTCAACCAAGTTTTATTTAAATACATAAAAAACTTTAGGACACCATGTTTCCAAATTCAAATCGACCGCCAAAACATCCGCCATGATGGAACGCCATGTTGGAAATTCAAATCGACAGCCAAAACATCCGCCATGATGAAAATCAACAACAACAACAGCCTAATGAGGTGAGAGGCCGTATTTTCCATTGACGTCTTCAAAAACAAGTAATGCCTGCGTCATCAGCCTGTTTACAATAACAAGTCTGTTTACAACAGCAGCCTAATGAGGTGAGAGGTTGTTAGCCTAATTAGGCTAATTGCCTTTTACTTTTTCCTCATTATCTCAAGGATGAGGTGCCAGCCGTCTACTGACATGTTAGAAACATACCTTCTGTCGAGAAAAAATAGTCTCCAAGCATTGGAACGATATGACCAACTGTATCCTGAACGTAATCAACCAGACAGAAGATATTTTCTAAAATTGTACAGAAAATTTAGAAGTAATGAATGAATTTTTGTGAAAACTAGAACTCAAAAACAATTTATTATAAATGAAGAAGTAGAAGTAAATGTGCTGGCATATTTCGAAGCGTACAAAAATAATTCAACCAGAGATTTGGCAAGAGACAGTGGTATAAAACTATGTACTCTTTGGAGGATTTTGAAAAAGTACAAATTTATACCCTTTAAATACCGGCCGGTACAAACATTATTATCTGGTGATACCGAAAGAAGACTAGTCTTTTGCGAATGGATTGTAGATATGTGTAGGCAAAGTTTGACCTTTTTAAGATGCATTTTGTGGAGCAATGAAGCTAATTTTTTCAAATAGAGGAATGTTTAATCCCAAAAACATGCACTGTTGGTCTAAGGAAAATTTATTTATTGTTCATCCCAGAAATCCCAAATACAATTTAGTATCAATGTATGGTGCGGTCTAATAGGCAGCCAAATAATTGGACCAATTGTTTTATGGGGGCACTTTAACAGGGAGAAGATAAGTTGATATGTTGTCAGAATTACTAGAAACATATTTAGATGATGTCAATTTAGAGACGCGTATCCGAATGTATTTCCAGCAAGATGGAGCTCCTCCTCATCAGTTTCACGAAGTCAGAGTGTTATTAGAAAGGCATTTCCAAATCAGATGGATGGCAACAAATGGTCGGATACGTTGGCCCCCAAGATCTCCTGAAATAACTCCATTAGACTTTTACTTTTGTGGTTATGACAAGGACGAAGTCAACAAAAGAATATACGCGAACCTGGCTGAACTTCAAAATAGTATTAGAGACATTATAAGATCTATAGATGACAGAACAGTTGTAAAAGCTACAAACAGTGTTATAAAAATGCTCGAAAATGCATTGAACAAAATGGTGATGTGTTTGCACATTTAATGTAGTTTGTTGAATTATTTTCTTGTTCCATAAATAATATGAAAAAAGTAAAATTGAATCTTATTTCGCAGCCATTCACGGCCAACTACTCGAAAATAAAAATATGCTGATAGTTCGCTTATTTTCAATTTTAGGCTAATATTGCATATGACCTTTTTGTTCTGTGGGTGATTTGCGATTGTTACAATAAAAAATGTACAGGGTGTTCCATTAAAAAAAAAACCATTTTCTTTATTTTCTCTTAAACGCTACATTCAATTGTTTTTTTGATTTCATCATCGTAACTAGTTTTCTAATTTAACTGACTTTACTAAAGAAATAAAGTCCGTTTGATATTGATTTGAGATTACAAAAAATAAGGTAAAAAAAGTGGTGACGTATTGTGGAACCTGCGACGATTTGTTTAGAATGTTTCCATACTGTGCATAATAAATAGAAAATCTCAAAATATTCTTTCTCGACTTTCTAAAATTGTTTTTTAATTTTGTATTCATTCTGTGCCATAATTTTGTATTACGTTGAATTGTTACATTTACATATTTTGAAACTTTATCGGTTTTTTATTTATCCCGTAAACTAGATAATTAAAATTTCGCTGTGGTATGCCTGGCTTCTATGCTCTGGCGGTCGTACACCATCGTTGAAATAATACTAGCGACGTCCGCTGGCACGGAGAACACAAACATATAGCAGAGTATGTTGCAGCAGTCGTATACGATCGCCATGGCAAAATGAAAAAATGCACGGGCGGGCGTATACGACCGCTGTGGCAGTCCACCTGAAGTTTGTAAAATCAAAGCAGTTGTACAGTTGTTTGCTTCACTTTTGAAACCACATGTATAAGTCTTACGCTTGTTCTGCTTTAAATACAGGTTCACCTTCAAGGTAAGGTCACAGAATAATAGAACCCCTATTTATTCTGTGGTAAGGTTGTTGACGATTTTTAATTTCGCTCCCTAAGTATGTAAATAAGGCCCCAAGCGATAATGATCTACTCATATCGACAGTAACCTTTATTTATCTATGATGAATGTGAATGTGAACAACTGATTTCGAATGAATGTATCTCATTCTTGCCGCCATATTTGTTATTATACGAGCGCTATCTGTTTAGTATCATTTTGCTTAATAACGTATTTTCACAAACTCCTTCAATCAACGACCAATGTAAATTTTTTCTGAACTACCCTATATACAGACAAATAAGCGCGTCAATTTGCAGGTACAACAATCACTATGAAATTTGTGTCAATTGAGGTGTAAGTAAACGGATTTAAATAACATCGTTAGATAAATAATTAGTGCAGCATCAATAATGGCAGACACCACAATAGCATGTCAAATTTGTTTTAAAAAAATAAAAAAAGAAGCGCCACTAAATTTTCTATGCTACGATTCAATGCTTCATCCTAAGTTATTGACCTTTCCCATAAAAGCAGTAAGTATCATATCACACTGAATTGTTTATACTCTTAAATTACATTGTAGGAATTGAGCATTGATGAAAACCCACTTGCGTGCAACGAATGCATGCTCAAAATAAATGAAGAACACCAAGCATTAATGCACAGCGAGAACATTTTAGAAAATGTAGATCTTCCACAATCATTTCTCACAAACTCTTGTTCACTTGTTGGTGAAGGAAATTATTTCAAAAACATCAAAGAAGAGTTAGTTGATGTTGCGATTAAAAATGAAAACGAAAACATTGTTAAAGAAGAATGTGTGGTATTTAACACAGACATATTCACGTGTGTGGAAGAATTTACAGCACCAGATATGTTGTACTACTGCTACCAGTGTAATTACACTACAAGCGATAAACAAATGTTAACCGATCACATATTTGCTCATCTATTGAAATGCAACCTGTGTAGTTATACTGCTTTTGATAATTCTTTATTATGGAAACACGGACAGATACACTTTAATGTTACATCAGAAGAAAATGTGTTTGAATGTCACGATTGTGGTTCTCAGTTTAAAAGCAGGACGACTTTGGAGTTGCACATGTCAACCCATAAGAAACCAAAAAATTCAAGAGAATGTTTGTGTAAACACTCTGAAAAAACGCCTTCCAGATGTGATAAGTGCGACTATAAGTGTTGCAAAAAAAGTGATTTGATTCAACACAACAAAACGCACACTCAAGAAAAACCGTTCAAGTGTATTGTTTGTGATTTTTGCTGTAATCAAGCAGGAAACTTGAAAACCCACATGTACAAACACTCAGGAGAGAGACCGTTTAAATGTAATGTTTGTGATTATTGCAGCAGTCAAGCAATACACTTGAAATTTCACATGTTCAAACACTCAGGAGAGCTGCCTTTCAGCTGTGATAAGTGTAACTACAGGTCTTACCAAAAAAGTCATTTGATTCGGCACAATAAAACCCACACTCAAGAAAAACCATTTAAATGTGAGGTTTGTGATTATGGTTGCAGTCAAGCAGTAAACTTGAAAATCCACATGTACAAACATTCAGGAGAGCGGCCTTTCAGCTGTGATAACTGCCACTACAGGTGTTACCGAAAAGGTGATTTGATCCGGCACAATACAATACACACTCAAGAAAAACCATTTAAGTGTAATTTTTGTGATTTTTGCTGCAGTCGTTTAGGAAGCTTAAAAATCCACATGTATAAACACTCAGGAGAGAGACCCTTCAGCTGTGATAAGTGCAACTACACGTGTTGTAAAAAAAGTCATTTGATTGATCACAACAGATCACACACTCAAGAAAAACCATTTAAGTGTAATGTTTGTGATTTTTGTTCTAATCGTGCACATAGCTTGAAAACCCACATGTACAAACACTCAGGAGAGCGACCTTTCAGCTGTGATAAGTGCGATTATAGGTGTTACCAAAAAAGTGATTTGACTAAACACAATAGAATGCATGCTCAAGATAAACCGTTTAAATGTAATGTTTGTGATTATTGCAGCAGTTTTGCAAGCTCCTTGAAAACGCACATGTACAAACACACAGGAGAGCGGCCTTTCGGCTGTGATAAGTGCGACTATAGGTGCTGTAAAAAAAGTCATTTGATTGATCACAACAGAACACACACTCTAGAAAAACCATTTAAATGTAATGTTTGTGGTTATGGTTGCCGTCAAGCAGTAAACTTGAAAATCCACATGTACAAACACTCAGGAGAGCGGCCTTTTCGCTGTGGTAACTGTGATTACAGTTGTTACCGAAAATGTGATTTGGTACGGCACAATACAATACACACTCAAGAAAAAGTGTAATGTTTGTGATTTTTGCAGCAGTCCTTTAGGAATCTTAAAAATCCACATGTACAAACATTCAGAAGAGAGACCCTTCAGCTGTGATAAGTGCGACTACAGGTGTTGTAAAAAAAGTCATTTGATTGATCACAACAGATCACACACTCAAGAAAAACCGATTAAATGTAATGTTTGTGATTATTGCTGTAGTTTTGCAAGCGCTTTGGAAACGCACATCTACAAACACCCAGGACAACGACCTTTCAGCTGTGATCAGTGCGACTATAGGTGTTACCAAAAAAGTAATTTGACTAAACACAATAGAATATACACTGAAGACAAACCGTTTAAATGAAATGTTGTGATTATTGCAGCAATCAAACAGTGGCTTGAAAACCGACACGTTCAAATACTGCGACTACAAGTGCTTCGACTCAGCACAATAGAACTGGCATTGAGGGGTAAACCGCTCTGGAAGTTAGTGTACAATAGAATTAATTTTTTAAAGCTGATAATTACTAATACTGTACCCATTATAATAAATTAATAATAAATGATAGATATCCAATAAGTTTGTTTACATCAAGATCAAATTGTCAGTTTATTTTACACTATTTACGCCTTATTTTTAATTCTATATTCCTTTTGGGTTTTTTCCGTCATCTTGGAAAATTGCTAAAATTACACCAATTCCAAAAAACCAGGTGCCTCAGAAATTAAAAAATTTTATAGTCTTTATTCTGCCGGTTAATCAAAATATTTCAAAACTGTTTACGAGCAGTTGTTGTACCACTTGAATTATTTAAAATCTAAGTGATTACCATCTGATTTCGCTTTGTCACCATCCCTGTTGATGCACCGCTAATGATTGATTATTTGCGTTTGATACTATTATAATAAAAAAATTTTTTGCAATTTTACAATATTTTTTTAAAAAAAAAAAAATATAACACAAAAACAGTTGTAGAAAAAATATTATTACACAGAAGGGGGAACAAAAAGCCGTACTTTTTTTTAATTTAATTTTTTTTTTTTCTTTTTTTTTTTTACCACCCTTCCTCTCCCTCTTATTGTACCATCTTTTGCAATCGCTCACAAACGTTTCACATCTTTCCATTAGCATTTTTAACCCGAAAGTTTTTGCCGCTTAAAAATTTTCGCCCCTGATATTTAAACACCCCCAAAAGTTTTTATCACCAAAATATTTCCTCTCCAAAAAATTTGTTTCCAAATTTTCATCCCTTAGCTATGTAATTGTATCTGCCCCCTTCACTTACCTTTAACTTTGCCTCCCCATCCACTCCTTTGACTACACTCTCTCCTAGTTCTGTTGAGCCTCGGTTTCTATACCTCCCATCCCTGAACCCCTAGAATTCCTAATTTCTTTATTTACGGAGACAGTCGAGGTATTTTCACATATCTTTATTGTCCATAAATAGCAAATAAACGAAATATCAATTTAAACTTCTGAATCAGAAGAAAACGTCATATCATTGAAGAACTCGCCATTCGAATTATGATTTTGTTAGGATTTCAAAAGGAAAACTAAACGAAAAATATACAACACACAAGTGTCTTTATTAAACAAATTAAATTCTACGGTGGCTATATTACAAACTTTTATTGATTAATTAAGTTTATATGAAGCTCTGTTACATTTTACATTCAAAACTTTATTATGGTTGCGTATTGCCAACCAACATCTAGTTACTATTTGTACATGATGTGTTACAAATACAACACAAACAATTACAATCTACGTTAAAGTTACAAGCACTTCGAACAAAATGACAACATATGAATGTACTTACAGTTAACAAAAAAAAGGGATGCGCAAGTTTGATAAAATAACAAAAAAATCTGCGTGTGGAGTTTCTGTATAGATTATTTTTCTGTAGTTAAATTCCCTAAAGAGCATAAGGCCAAATTTTTTTTAAATTTCGTCCTTGTATTGAGTTTCTACAGAATTCTATTTATTCAAAATACTCTATTAAATCGATTTATGTTCAATGTGTCGGAGCTCCATGCAAGGTGTACAAATGTAAACAAAACTCTCTAGAGTTTTGTTTACACATTACACAACGGGTACGTGTCACCATACAATATAACAAGCCGTGAGTTAATTGTCATTTACAGTAGTGGTCCTATATAAAAGCAATTAATGCAGGAAACAAGTAGTTTGTTTTGCCAATGCTTCATTCAGTTTGTTAAATGTTATTTCTGGAGTGCCTCAGGGATCGATACTAGGGGCAATATTTTACAACATTTATACCATTAAAACATGTTGGCTTGTGTCCAACATTGTAGTATATCCACATACGCGATTGATACTCAACTATTTAGAACCATTAAAGCTGATCACTACAATGAAGATATCATAAAACTAAATAAAGACCTTCAAGAAGTCTACAACTCTTCTAAAAAAACTTTTTATTAATACTAGTAAATGTTCAGTCACTCTTTTTGGTAGAAAGTCAGACCGCGCAGTTATTGCTGAGAACTTTGTTTTATGTATCAAAAATTTTATACAGCAGATGCTTTGCGGTTCTCTAATTTTATCTATTTTTCATAGTGACATTGTTCATAGAAATAGTATAAGCTATACCGATAAACGTAGAATGCAAGTAGTTCAGAATAGCTCGGTCAAATTTTTCATTGAATAACGAAAACTGATTGAAGCAAAATTCGCCTCCACTTAACCAATCTAATCCCAAAGGAATATAATACATGTATTTACAATCATTTGTTTCAGTGCATCTCAACATTGTTCAGCCAGAAATTTGTCGATTACCACTATTTCTCCGTGACAACTGCTATTTCACAACTCACGACAGATCTAAGTTGGCGTCACACATAAAAATTTATTTAAAAAAGAAACGCTTACAATACAATTCATGGTGATTTCAGTAGTAAATATTTCAATTCTTTAAAAATACATTTGATGAAACATTCCAATGAAGTACTGCGACAAGTGCAATTACAAAGCTGACAACAGATCTAATTTTGCGTCACACATAAGAATTCACTCTGAGGAGAAACTGTTTCAATTCATTTTGTGCGCATTTAGCAGTATAAAGTATACAAATTCCTTCAAAACGCATATGATGAAACATTCCAGTGAAAAACTTTTCAGATGTGACAAGTGCGATTACAAAAGCATGTACAAATTTTCTTTGTGTTATAAATACGAACTCACTCGGAAGAGAAACGGTTTAAATGCAATTTGTACGATTTCAACAGTAAATTTTCTAATTCATTAAAAATACATTTGATGAAACATTCCGGTGAACAACCTTTCAGCTGAGACAAGTGCAATTACAAAACTCTTGACAGATCTGATTTGGCGTCGCACAAAAGAATTCATTCGGAAAAGAAACGGTTTAGATGAGTGCGGTTTCGGTAGTAATAATATTAAATCTTTTAAATGCCTGTACTGAAAATTTCAGATGTGACAAGTGCGATATTACAAAACAATAAATTACAAATTTCATGTTTCACATTAGAACTCTCTTGGAAGAGAAACCCAGTTTAAATGCACTTTGTACAATTTCAGCAGTAAATATTCTAATTCCATAAATAGTTAGTGTTAATGATTCTTATGTCGAATCATGAAAAAAGTTACTTTTACTCTGAATAACACCTTATTTTTTCTTTAAACATCGTTTATATATAGAAAAAAAAAGTTGCAATAAATTTATTATAAAGTATATCGACACAATGGGACTTAAGAATACTTTTAGCTACGTTGCTAATAGCAACCGGCTGTTTAAGGGTATTAAGAGAGATTGCCAGCCATATCTAGAAAACAAGTAATCGCCCAGTTTACGCAAACAAATATTTTTATCAAAAGTGACCATGGGAAATTGCTGGAAATTATTTTCAAGTTCGTATATTGGGCGCGAGGGGCCCAATTGTGACATTAAAACAATAAACGTATGCCAATAAATAACATTGTTTTAATCTTTAATGTTTTCTGAACAAAAAAGTTTGATATGAACATTTTGTCGCTTGTCAAATAAAATGGTGGGGGAAGATTGGACTTCAATTTTGAAAAATGGTTTGCATTAAACGATTTTAGTGAACTTAGCTTTATTTGATACAGCTATCTAAGCTTAATTTTTAGCCCTGAAAACCAATACTAGAACTTCTTTCGAACACCGGTAGAGGACGTTATGTTAGCAACTGACATGTTTTGTCAAAATTTTGCAAAAATTTAAATACAACAAAACGGTTTACACTTTTTACATATTTGGATTAAGCAAAATAGTCAAAACTCGTAAATGTTTATGAAAACGTAAGTAAATTAGCGCTACAGTGAGTCAGGTTTTAATTGGAAATAGTAAGTCAATCTAAAATCAGAGTTAGTCAGTATTTTTTATAATAGAAATTTAAGCTTCCCCACCACTTTGTTGACAAATGATAAAATTTTCATATCAAGCTTTTCTGTTTATAAAATATCAAATTAAAACAGTATTATCTGTTGAAGGACCCGGTACAAAGAAGAGCAACTTTAGCTTAACCTGTGTACGTGAATGTCTAAATTTTGTGATGTTTGAAGACAAAACTTTTTAACTAAAAATTCTAGTGAACACCTTTCACTTCAGCTAACCTAGAAGCCGCAATGTATTACATCGATGCACATAATGGACTACCAGAGAAATGTACTATCTGTCTCAATATATTGGTCCCTCGACACGGTTGAGTTTGTTCTCGGATTATATAATTTATATAAATATTTTTTTGTTATTATTACTCTCACTGGTTAATGGTTAAAGTGAAACATAATTTTTTTGCGCGAAGGATCACTTCAGTTAGAAAAGTAACTCCAGGGTTGTAATTATCGTATTTACTCTTCACGATCTACAATTTCGTACTACTGTAGGGCTTTAGATCGTCGAAGCTAAGCACTCGGAATTACAACTGGATTCAAACGCGGAGCGCTGTAAAACGTAAAAAACAGAGCAGGCGTTGAGTTAAATCTGAAGACAAAAGGCGAAAAATTTACGTAACTTACCCGCAAAAGCGACAATGGTCTCAGAAACTCAGTGGTTTCAAACCTGTAAACAAATAGATCATTTTGCAAACATTATCTCTACCAATCGATGGCTTTGCATCAGAACTAAAATTTTGAAGGTAAACCAAAATTTTTACCACAACAATAAATTTTCAATTAATAAACAAGTGTGCGAAAATATTTGCAAGAAAACAAAACCAAATTAAAAATAATGATAAGTCAAATAAAACAATTGAATTCAAAACTGACGTTTGGCGCATGACCTTCTACAAAAAAGAAGAATAAAGAAACAGGATGCGCTTTCTTCAACAACCGATTATTTAATTAATATGCAAAAACCAAAATAATTAATAAATATGCAAAAATTGTGTATTTAAAAAAAATAAATCAAAAAAATAATAGTGTTGTTCTGTAGAGAACACGCGATTGTTAATCGCTGATGGCGAGTTAGGGCGGATCTTTTAACGATTTAAAGTTCAAGGGCGAGAAGCAATCCACGTCAGTAGAGAGTAGAGACGATGTTATCAAAGAAGGCGAGTCGAGGAGCGGATCGACGACGTACCGCCATAATTATTTTTAACAACAGCTTCGAAGCGTTTTAATCTACTACGTAATCGATGTCTTATGCAATTGTAATTAAAAACGATGTCTCTCACAATGTCACTAATATAGCATTATAAAAATAAAGAAAAATAAGTTTAGAATTGTATTTAATTAGCCACTCCTTTCACAGATTGTAAGCACTAATCAAATCCGAGTCGGTAACACAGTGCTCCGTTATTTTTCAAACGGATACGTTTGGCACATGCTTAAAAACATTATTGGCGTACGACATTACGTATTTTCCCATAACTTCTTGAAGCAATGGTTCGTATTCTTCCAACAGTACCTCCCAGCTTTCATTCAATGCTTTGTTAATAGCATTGCTTAGTTCTGGGTGATCTTTGATGATATTGTCCAGTTGAATGTTAATCGATGTCGCTTTTACAGTAAAGCTAAAATCAGTCAGCCGATAGTGCATGAATTCTTTGCCTTGCTCGGCGACTCCTTTTCCGTCCAACACTGACGAAATATTTTCTAAAAAAAATTGGGTCAACCGGATGGGTTCAACTAACCATGACACTTACTCATAGTAATTACAGCTTTTCCACCGCCATCGACGGTGAAAAGCAAAAGCTTTCCTGATAAAGTATAGTCGCAAGTTCCTGTGATGTCTTCGGAGAAGACTTCCACGTTAACCTCAAATTTTTCTGTGGTGGCGGTAGATCTTTGATCAATCAATGCATAACTTCATTTAATATACAACAAATTACTTACTTGACGTTATTGATCTGAATCTTCGTAAAGTTGTAAAGCTTGAGGTTATTGAAGGTAAGCACAAAATTCTCCTTTTCTATGATGGCGCTTGGAATCTCAACAGGATCCAAAGGCGGAGCGTCAATCTCCGGCATCCCGTTTCCAAGATGAATCAAAGCGCTGTAAAACGCATCTTTCAAACACTTATCGTAGTCGGCTATGCCTAACTTGCACACCTTAAAATCGTCGGCTGAAAAACAAGAGGCGTTGATAATTAAATCTGAAAACAAAAAACGAAAAACTTACGTAATTTACCCCCAAAGGTGATGCCCGCTCCATAAAATGCAAAGAATACGATCGACTCGAACCTCATCTTGCAAATGAAAAATTGTTTGGACGGTCTTTGTTTATATTGTTTCGCTGTGCCTACATTATACCTATATGAATCGACGGCTTTGATGAGCGTGAGACCATCATTTTTGAAGGTGAACGACGAATTATTGTTTTTTTTTGTTCAAGGCAACACCGATGGTTGCACTTATTTAAAAAAACAATTGTGAATAAAAAAAACTATTACAAGTTGCGAAGAGTTTTTCGATAAAAAAATTTACAAAGAGAACAACACGATATTCGACACAAGGAGTATTGATTTTGTAAGGTTTATATAAAGAAGAATGAACAATCGGAAAGTGGTGTGTTCAAAAAAATTCTATTCAAAATCTGAGAAAACCTTGTACAATCAAGACGCCTTTGAGTCGAACGTCAGTTTCGTACTCAATTGTTTCATTTTCAAACTTGATGTTTTACAGTTTTTTTGCAATTTTTTATCGAAAAATTTTTAAATCTTTTCAACCATGACTGATTTTTTTAATTTGAATTTTTTGAACACATCGATACTGTGCATTCTGATTCTTCATTCTCTTTTATAAAAACTTTTAAATCGGTCTGTGTAGATCAACAGTGACTAATCTTGTTAACATATTGCGCAATATGTGCCAGAGCATTTGGATAAAGGTCATCAAGTAGATGTAATATATACCGATATTAGTAAAACCTTTGACAAACTTGATCATGGGGTTTGTTTTGTTTTTTGGGGGGTTTTGTTTGTGTTTGTGGGGGTTTGGGGGGGGGGGGGGGGGGGGGGGGGGGGGGGGTGGGGGGGGGTTGGGGGGGGGGGTGGGGTTTGGGGGGGGGGGGGGGGGGGGGGGGGGGGGGGGGGGGGTTTTGGGGGGGGGGGGGGGGGGGGGGGGGGGGGGGGGGGGGGGGGGGGGGGGGGGGGGGGTGGGGGGGGGGGGGGGGGGGGGGGGGGGGGGGGGGGGGTTTGTTTTTTTGGGGGGGGTGGGGGGGGGGGGGGGGGGGGTTGGGTTTGTTGGGGGGGGGGGGGGGGGGGGGGGGGGGGGGGGGTTTTGGGGGGGGGGGGGGGGGTTTGGGGTTTTGGGGGGGGGGGGGGGGGGGGAAAAAAAAAAAAAAAAAAAGAGAAGGGGGGGGGAAAAGAAAAAAAAAAGGGGGGGGGGGGAAAAAGAAGGGAGGGGGGGGGGGAGAGAGGGGGGAGAGAAAGGGG